>JAUZND010004584.1:1518-11630 GCA_034780555.1 Coelogynopora nodosa
ATATTTATTGCTGTAATACCTTATCAACTGTTACCATACATAAGCTCATATTTATTGCTGTAATACCTTATCAACTGTTACCATACATAAGCTCATATTTATTGCTGTAATACCTTATCAACTGATACCATACATAAGCTCATATTTATTGCTGTAATACCATGTAATGTCTCAATACAGTCCAAAGACGTTTTTAGTTAACCCTTCGTATGTGGACATATTTTGTAAGGTTTGCTATGAAGAGGGTGGGGGTTTACCCCCTTTCGAAAAACAAGCTTCCTATCATCCGATTAAACTGAAATTTGGTATACAGATACCTTTTAAAGACTTGTCGAGCAATTTTTATTTTCAAAAACATTAATTGATTAGTATCATTTTTATGACCTGATTACGCCATACACTACAGTTAGAAAAACTATAAGAAAATAACCATTCTATATATTGACACATATATGCTATAACTTTTGATTAATGCAACCAATTGACATGATTCTTTTTTGCATCTGATTCCAGATCAGAATATCTATATTTGTTTGGTATATTTTTATAATTGTACTACATAATATATAAATAAGCAATAAATACTATAACTGCTATGTGAGTATTATTTTAAGTTGATGTATATTTTAATATTCAAGTTAAATATACATCATTTACGATGAACTTAAATTATTTTTCTATTACTATTGCAAGTTTTAGCTGCTAAAATCATCGATAAGTATGAAAACACATGGGGGGGATAAAATAGTTAAATAATAACACAATTTTTTATGTTATGTAAAAAGTTTTCAAAATTAATTTTTAATATTTTTTTTGTTAGATAAAAGTATTTTAGCCACTGCGTAAATAAATAAGGGTCATACATTATATCGTCAATCAAAAACATTAATTCTTTAAAAAAATGTACATACCCCCTCACGTACGAAGGGTTAAAGTTGGCGCGATACTATTTAAATCTCCACACGTTGATAGCAAGTAGTAATGCCCACGGATTGTTAATAAAGCGTTTGTGAGACAGTGGGTATAATTCCGTGTTTATGGACCCCGTATGTATCATATTTAGATATAAGGCATCATATGTTCCAAAAAGTTACTCGATACGAAAACTGATACCAAAAAAGAGACAAGAACAGTTGAGTTACCCTCAAGCTGACAAGACGATCAGTCTGCGATCGAGATGAAGTTCCATCAGCAACCAGAAATACGTTAATCCCTCTGTTGAGCAGGTCCAGAGCAGTTTGTTGGACACAAACGTGAGTCTAAAAAAGAAAAAGAGAGATTGAGACAGACTTTTTCAAAATTATATAAAGTACAAAAAGGGTATTTACAATCAACTTAGCTAAAATTGTACAGTTTGAACAAGCCCTTTGAAACGAAATTGAGCACTACACTGAAAAATATAGTTTGGTGAACTAAATCTCCTCGGAGTGCCTGAGGGGCGGTAGACTAAAATAATTGAGGATTTTGTTAATCTCAGAATACAAAAAGTATAAACATACGAGATATGAATATGTATGTGTATGTATTACTGAAATTTTTATTCTTACTTTCATACTCTGTCTACTGCTGTATAATTTTAAAATAATTATAATAATAAATGGCATTTAATCTCATTAATCATGTGTGCTTCAATTATTTAAATTAAGGGAATTTGTTTTAAAATATTATTCAAATTGAAAGTTTTGTATAACCAAATAGTATCACAAAAGAACATTCTGAACATCAAAAATATGATAAAATATACTTAACATGTAAGAAAATATAACATTTATTGTAAATGAACCATGTTGCAGACCATCGAAATTATTAGAAAACACACGGACAATGATAACTTTTTACGATAATTTAGTAAAAATTCACTTATACGTCCAATCGGAATTGATTACGACCATGTAAAAAAAAAAACAGTTTTATTTATAAGAATAAAAAAATACTTGAGCAAAACGACATATCAAAATATAAAATTTTAAATATTATTCAAAGTGTACGTATTGCATAACCAAATAGTATCACAAAAGGAAATTCTAAACATCAAAAAATAAGATAAAACAAACATAACATGTAATAAAACATAACATATATTGTAAATGAACCATGTAGTAGACCACAGAAATCATTAGAAAACACACATAATGATTACATTTCATGATCATTTGGTGAAAATTCACTTATATGACCAATCGAAATCAATTAAGATAATACATAACGAAACAGACTGTATTAACGAAACAGATTCTAGAAAAGATAACTCATAAACAGATAAGACGATTTAAAAAAATATACACTGAATACAACCAACTAGATAGTTGATAAACATAACTTGTTAAAGTTTTAATCATGAAAAAATAATTATCCTATACGTAAAAAGGCTATTGTTCGAATTCCTGCACACTTACTGCGTGTACACAATGTACTGTTGCCAAAGTTACCATATTGCATGGAAGTAGTAGGAGTTATGTCGACTGTGGATCACCACCCCACCTAACCCCCCTACCCCAAAAGTATTGTATAAATAGAACCAATATTACAGATCAAATGCATTCTGTTTTCTGCTTTTGCCATGGATGGTTGTATTCGTGCGCTAACGTTTTACACTTGCCAATTCACTATTGCGACTATTTATTTTGATACTGTGAAATATCCACAACTTTATTTTTATACTATTTGTTTCTACTCGATTGTACATCCAATTTCACTGCGTTTATTATTTTTATCCTTATGTCAATGAATTCTCTTTTCGGAAGCATATCTGATATTTCAGACATCAATAGTGATTCTGTTTCAAATTCATCATCATCATCGACGACACGAAAGAAAATAAATGATGAGGAAGTGGAAGAGGAGGAAGACTACGCTACGATCAATATATAAATACTTTTCTCCAGGAAGAGGAGGAAGAGAAGGAAGAGGAGAAAATGAGTGAGGAAGAGTCCATTCGACGAATGAAGTATTATCAAGGAGCTGGATGGCACAATGTTCGACCGCCTTCGCCAACACCTACGTCGCCACCTACGCTACGATCAATGTATAAATACTTTTCTCCAGTTTAAGCAACATGTAAACTTAGAAGCACAGTGTGAACCACCAATCTTGGTTTACGTTAAACCACTCTAGTTTATGTTAATAATGTTCAACCTGATGTAATAGATTGTTTATGGGCTCAACTTTCAGATGAGCTATCACCTATAGTCTCCAATGACATGCGTGACCTATCAATAGTATAACCTCCTCCATTCCAAGACACGACATACAACTTATTTGGAAATATTTCCGACATTAGTGATGATGAAGAACAATTAGATGTGTCTATGGAACCGATCCAATCTACAAATATTGTAAACGATGGTCAATTACCATGTTGTTCTTCTACAACGAACGTGGAACCTATCCGATCTGCAAATATTGTAAACGATGGTCAACTGCTAAAAAGATTTTAAGAATAACAGAAATCGTTATCAAAAGTATAACAAATTCAGTGGCAAATATAATTGGAGTGGAATTGTCTCACCTGGTAATGCTAAGGATGTGCATCTATTTGAACGACACAACAAAGGAATTTTCATTAATATATTGGAATGGAACGAGGACCAACTTCACCCAATTAGAATTATTCGAGCAGCTGGAAAGTCTTTCACGGATAATCCTGAACAGGTTATCAATATACATAATAGCACTAAAGGACGCAGCCCAATATCTCCCTGTAATAAACCTAAATTGATTGCTTGGAAGCAAGAAAACAAGATGCAACGGTAACTGGGCTCATTCTGGCTCATTTTACGAAAGGTGTCTTCACCCGTTCAGTTCAGAAGAAGTGCTTCTTCAGCATAGGAATAGTTGCTACTCAACACAAGCAATCACTCTTCTAGCAAAAAGACTCATCTAGAATTTGAATCATGGGGCTTTTGTCAAAGGTTGCCTTATGTTGTATATGCCGACATAGAATGTACCGTGGTCAAGGATGAAACAGACAAAAATGTACACAAACCGGCTGCTTTCGGTATGATTTTTGTTCCTCATCCGGACTTGAAAACTCCTCCTTTCAATCCTGGATATGTTCACTTTGTAGGAGAGAATTGCATTATGGAGGCGATGTATCAAGTAGAGCTGTGGGGACGAAAGGTTTACCAATGGAACAAAGACCATACACATGAAAAAGTTAAAAGGGTCGAAAGAAGAAAAGAGGCCATACAATCAATATGATGTCTGTTATATTTGCAACCAGTCATTTTTCAAAACTTTTAAGTATTAAAGTAATCGCACACGTCCATCTCACGAGGAACTATCGAGGTGCTGCATGTCAAGATTGTAATACGAAAATGCTACTCAAATGCTGCAAAAAGAGATTCTCCTAATTTTCTTCCAAAATTAAAAAAATTATGACGGACATATAATTTGTCAGGCTGCTCTAGGAAAGAAAAAAGATTGGGAGCTTAGTGTAATCCCACAAACAAAGGAAAAATACGTGGCTATGACTGCTTCGTTTAACGTGGACACAATATGTTACAGAGACAAGAAAAATAATTATGAATTAAAGGATGTCAATATTATGATGAAAATTACTTTCAAAGAGAGCGTTCAGTTTATGGCATCATCACTCGATAATATTAATCACAACCTGTATCCGTCTAAATTCATTCTCAACCGTCAGGTTATTCCTGTCTCTAGCTCAATGTCTCTCATAACTTTAAAAGGAAATTTTCCTAACACAAATTTCTCATCTCTGGAAAAAATTTATGAAACTACTCTACCACCTCGAGAAACCTTTTATAATGAACTCTCTAAAGAAGAATGTACAATGGAAAAGTATGCCCGAGCCCAAGAAGCCTGGAATGAATTTAGATGTAAAACATTTGGAGACTACATGCTAGCATATTTGAAGCGTGACGTACATCAACTCGCAGACGTGTTTGAGGCTTTCAGAAATCGAAGTCTTCGCAAAGACGGACTCGATCCTGCATACTTTGTGTCCACTCCAATCATGTGCTAGAAGTACGCTTTCAAAATGACTGCAGCCAGGGTTGAATTTTTAAAGGATCAGGACAAATATCTGTTTGTGGAACAGGGCACCAGAGGAGGAATTAATTTTGTAAACAAGCATCATGAGAAAGCAAACATCGTAAAATGGAGTGATCTAGTTGAACTCTTTTATATCGATGCAAATAACCTTTATGGTAATGCTCTATCAGTCATCACCACACTCTAAATTTAATTGGATGAGTCAAGAAAAAATTGATCGACTTGATATGATAAAGGAAGATTTCAATGGAAACACAGGTTACATTCTTGAGGTGGATCTGACCTATCCACCACATATTCAAGATATATCTGAAGATTTACCCTTAGACCCTGAGAGCTCCCCTTTATAGTTGATTAACTCCGTGTATGTGTACTCAATGGAAAGATATTTCAACCTAGAGGTCAAATAATAAGGATGGTCTCACGTATGAAGGCAGCACGAAACTTCTATTAACTCATAAAAGTAAGGGAAAATATATCTGCCATGGTCGACTTCTTCAATGTTATCTTAAACATAGAATGGTTGTTACTAAAATACATCGAGTTCTAGAATTTCATTAGGAAGCATTCTTTGCCAAATACTTTGCATATAATAGTATGCGTCGTCAACAGGCTTCAAATGATTTCGAGAAGGATTACTACAAATTGAAAAATAATTCGCTTTTTGTAAAGACGTTAGAAAATCCTAGAAATCTATTCAATAATGAAGATCATCTCGAGACCTTGGCAGTCGCGCAGAATTTTTATCAACTACAATTTTAACTCTGATTTATTTGGAGTTCGCCTCTGTTCCGAACGGGCTGAAATGAACAAACCTATATATATTGGGATGGCTGAGTTTGAACTCTCCAAGCTTATAATGTATTAGCTTAGATATGAAGGTCTTACTAATTATGCGCACGAACTGGGCGGACTAAGTGAAATACTGGCAGGTGACACCGACTCCTTCTTTCTCACAGTGTCAAATATTGATGTCAGTAATATTCTGCTTCCAAGAATGTTGAAAGATGAACTTTTAGATTAATCAAACTTTTCACCCAACCATCCATGTTATTCCAATATGTTTAAAGGGAAACTGGAATGTGTTAAAGACAAATGTGCCAGCAATCCACAGAGATGTGTGGTGAAGAAAAACCTCACACATAATATGTATAAACAGACACTTATAGAACAGTACGAATTTTATAATGATCAGACAAAAATCTGTTCCCACAACCATCATATGTTTACTTCAAACTTTAAAAAACGATTATTGTCATTTTTTGAAGACAAGAGAGCTTGGGTCTCGTTTAACAGGAATCTTTCATATAGAAACCATTTGTTAAAAATTGTGTTTCCAAATTATTTAGCACAAGCACGTAAAACAACAATTGCTTCTCTTTTAACTAAGTCATTAGACGACGAATTTGAAATATTTTTCTTGCTGTATATATGTATATATTATATTTAAAAACAATATCACTTTAATTCCACTTATAAATGACAGACTTTCATCATATCATTTAGTTGTGCTTTTTAGACTATACTTACCTGATAATAAGATCGAAACGGGATGAAAGTCTATAAACAAATGAAACTGCTTGTAATAGTTATATCAAGTATGTTTGGATATAAAGAGACTCATCAAATAGGATTTTTGAGTAAACAGATAAATAAAAAAATTCTGCAGGAGGCATTTCATGATGAAACCGAACAGGGTTTCTATGTTTATCTACTTTTGGATTTTCATCAGAATACGCCACGTGAAATGCGAATTAGAACTCGAATTTTGCCGCATGAAGCCCCACAATATGCTTATATGACACAGGAGCACGCATCTCATGTTATAAACAAACGAATGGAACAAGAAAACAATTAATGCTACTTAATAATGGTTATGGAACGAGAGAAGAAAAGTATATACCTACTTGTTGTTTCAGATCTATTATGTGTCCTTTTTTTATTGATAATTTATTCATGGACGATTCAAACCTTGCATCTTAATTCAATTGTGATATGGGTGAGCTGATTCTCTTCGCAGAAGGAAAGACATCCATTAATCTTCACTTCGTCGTCAACGCTTATAAACATACTTGTTATTTCCTGCTCAGTACTATGCTTTATTGTATGAATGGTTCCATCGAAATATGGATTTGGTATGCCAATATATATTGGTAGTAAACAATGCCAAATTGGATCAGGAGGAATTTATTCAGGTCATATCATATCAGACGTCAAGTTGGAGGGAGTATTTTAGAATTTCTGAAACGTATGCTTGTGCCACTTGCTAAGCGTCTTTTTGTCTAATAATAATATATAATAATAATATATTAGCTAAAGTCTCAACTAAACCTCATCTAGAAACGCTAGGTACAAAAGTTAGAAAGCAGGCAACCAAAATTGGTTCCCATGCTGTTGATGATTTGATGAGCGATAATATCCGCAACATTCCGACGACTCTTTGGAAGCAGTCTAAGGCAAGACTTGATTAACTTAGTGAAGACTATATCGGTCAGAAAATATTTACAAATAAAGATAGATCAGGCCGTCGAAAACGTAAATCTACTGCTAAAAAACACAAGGCTACAAAGAAACGACGCAAAGTTGTAACTAAAACGCCTATAAACAAAAAGAAAAAGACCAGAAATATAAAATTTTCCCGAGATATATTTAGCAAGTAATATGTTAACTGACAATAAAAACACTAACAACTATTGTTTTACGTTAACAAGAGGCTCAACAATTTTACAATCTGGACGAATTAAACTGCCTTGGCGAAAAGCTTATAAACGAAACGAAAAAATAATAATTCTAAATCACTTCGAGTTACATTTGCCAAAGAAAAAGATTATATTAATTCGCAGTTCGTTGTAAAAAACGATGATGTCCAATAATGATATTGCCATGAGTAAAAGCGAGAACGATTTGTTTTCATCTGGACCAGTGAAGACTGTTTTGGAGAGGGCCTACTACCTTGATGTACACCCTCTGAATAATGTGACGACAAATACTAGACCAATTGAGTTTTCCATTTCTGACTCTGCTGATGAATACATTGATCTCAACGATACAGCCCTATTCATTCGCTGCAAAATACAACAAGACAACACTCCAATTGTATTGGCTGATAAAAAATGTATCCGGTTAACAACTTTATGCATAGTCTATTCTCCAATGTGTCACTAAGGATTGGTGACAAACAGTTGGATGGAGGACTTCACATATATCCCTATCGTGCCTATCTTAGTAATCTACTCCTGTTTGGTGAAAATGCGAAAAAGGGTCAACTATTTGCATAAGGCTTTGTAAAGGATGAGGTCTCTCGATTGGAAGCTGATGCCAACACAGCACTCGCAAAACGACTTGGACACTTTATAAATACCGACAATTCAGCCGAATTCTAAGGTCCAATTTGTTTAGATATGCTTACACAGGGTAAATATATGCTCAATCAAACCTATATTCGTCTGAGATTTGACCGCAGCAAACCAGAGTTCTACCTCCACCGTATTGGTACAGGGAATACCAATGTTGACAATATTATAATTGAAGAAGCGATTCTCTATGTTCGTCGTATTAAAATCGATTTTGCTGTGTTATGCATAAACGATTCAGCACTGAGACATCAGAATGCAATCTATCATAATTAGAGGACTGAAATGTTGTCATATACCATATCCAAAGGTGATCTTTCTTATTCGAAGGAAAATAAGTTTTGTGATCAATTGCCAAAGTTTCTTATTGTCGGTATGGTTACCAACGTGGTATACAATGGTGCTCGGGCATCTAACACGTTCAATTTTCAACATTTTAATGCCAATCATGTTGCTCTCTATCGGAAAGGTGAATCTGTGCCGGAAGACCGTTTACACCAGACTTTGCAAGCAGCTGTTTCACTCGTGAATATGTGAATTTATTTACTAGTCTGGAACAATTTAATGTGAACCGCAATTCTCACCGTAACCAATTGCACCGCGAACAGTATCATCTAGACTTTTTCATTCACATAGCTCTGGAGAGTAAATACGTTTAAATATTAACTAAGATACTCGATCTCCACGATTCACTGTAAAGTCCTCCGCGCTAAAATTGAACATGATAACTCCAACAATCCCTCTGTAGTTTTGATCAATCACGGCCGCGCCAAAATCAATGAATTTCTTTGCGGCTAGACCACTTCTTGGAGCTATTTGACCATAACACCCCGACTATACAATACTTTTCCTTGGGCTTGTATTACGTAATCTAAAGCACTATATAAGTCATAACAAGCAGCTAGAGATGATGCACGAGTTGGAGTTGTTTCCGGTTCTGATACTTTCTGAAACCGAAGTAGGATTCTCTCCTTAGAATATTGAGGATTCATTTAATGCGAAAATATTAATGTTATTTAATAATTAACTTATTTTATTATTAGTTAATTAATTTATCTGGATAATAAGTAGTAGATTATCAATTTGCAACAAAAGATCGGAGCGCACAAATACGACCGTTAACAGCAAGAGCTCGGAGCGCACAAATACGACCGTTAACGACAAGAGCTCGGAGTGATATGAATTTTAGCTGTGAAAGGTTTTTTATTATATAAAGAAAGGAGGGGTGGTAGAGGGAGGGTTGGGAGGTTGTAGGGGGTGGGGGTAAGGGGTGAGCCAGAGTCTACATAACTCCTACTACTCATGGATATTAATCAACACAAGATGTCGAACAACAAATCAAAAACAAATCAATCAATGACAGACGAAGAATCAATACAGTCCGACGAGGATGAAACATCAATAAAATCGATGCAGGATATGGTGGACGACGAGGAGGAAGAGAAAGAATCGATGCTTCTGATTACAATTCTCGAGAACATGCAGAAAAACACACAGAAGAAATTGACTCTGAAAGAATCAAGACAAAAAATCAAGACAAATAAAAAAAACAAGGCAAAATAATAAATCATATTGAACTATTCAAATATATGAAAACTGCCGAGACGAAAAATTTAAGAAGATCCTACTTTCGTTACCTACATATAATGGAGGTCTACGGGATAATTTGCCTTAATCCACAAAGAAATAGCCTCAATTAAATTAATTGTAAACAACACAACCTCACACAAAGAAAATGACAAT
>JAUZND010004585.1:0-11630 GCA_034780555.1 Coelogynopora nodosa
ATATGTAGGTAATTGACTGGTCTGAAAATAAAAAAAATAAAAATAAGTTAGAATCACAAAAGGTAAATCCTTAGGTGGCCTTAGAAGAGCCAGCCAAAGGGGCTTTGAGTGTGTTTTACGTTTGTATATGGTCATTTGAGACTCTGTGAGACAAGACAATGGAGTCATTTCATAGTGTCTAAAGCCTGATGGTTTTAACTCGTCTTACCATCTGTTGTTGGTGCATAATTGTCATCACACAGCATAAGCGAGTAATTCGGTTGTTGGGTCCGGTGAATGTCTCTGACGCCATGATTTTCTGTCGGAGTTTTCCGTTAACAAGAAACAAGATTATTTCCAATTTCAAAGGCTCGTGAGATAGTTTAAGATAGCGTTCTCAATGTCATTCGTGTCAACCCCTGCTATATGGAGAGGTTGACACGAATTAATTATTATCAGTATTGTCAATTATAGTTGCGTTCATACCATCTTCGATAATAAGCATATCTCTATGAGGGGTCTTGATACATAGAGTGTTAAAAGTCAAGTATATTTGTATTTTTTTCGTATTTATACGTATAATGCTAATCATTTCATATATACATGTACAATTATTACATATTATATATGTATGTATCATATGTCCATAACTAGACTGCCACATATTAACGGCAAATTAATGTACTGCATTATGTTACAACTTTTCAAAAGAAAAATAATTAGAGATAAAAATTATTTTAAATATATACTTATCATTACTATATTAGGATATGATCCATCTTTAAAAATGATAGCTATAATTTTGACTATTGGATTTCGCAGATTGTATTGTAAATCCATAGTTTGAATTGCTATCTTTGCTTGTTTTTTGTAGAATAGAAAAGTTATACTTTAATTAATTTAAAATTATTACTTGTTGTTTTGTGGTTATTAAATTATTTTTTTGATTTCACCATTCTTGAGTACGGCATTGATTGTTGTTCTCCTTTGAATCGTTTTGCTATTATTATTAATTTTGTCGCTATTTGGTACGATCACTTAATATTACAATTTTTGTTTTGAGGAATGGAATGGAATGTTGTCACTTACTATACTATTATAGTAATTAATATTAATATTATAGTATTATACTATCATATACTATCTGATATATATACTATTATATACATATGATAGTATATTGAGCATTTTGTCGAATTAACTGATTTAGATACACATATAGTCTGTTGACTATTACGATCCAAGTTAAATTATATCCCTAATAATAGTTAACATTGTAAAAATATGTAAATAAATAGGTTAAATCTTTTGCTGATCGATAAATTGTAATTCATAAATACGTAGTCGACATACTAGCCTCGATAGCAGTAGGCCTAACATTATTCGAATGTAAACATATTGAAAAAAAGTATTTCGATAACCCCGATGTACGGATAGTCTGATGTACAGATAAAATTACAAAATGAATATAATATAGATCTCTATCGAATTCTAGATAAAACTATTGAAATAGTTCTATAACATGCAAGTTGTGTCTAATGTGTTATTTTTTGTATATATAATAATAAGATACACGAGATATACTTACCTTTATATACCTGGTTTTCTATAAACTTGTTTAACCCCTTCGCGTCGAGCGACGCGTATACGCGTCAAAGTCATGTCTTCCCTATAGCGGTGACGCGTAGGACGCGTCCAATTTTTAGAAGTTATTATAATGTTAGTTCATAGTTCAGCTATACATAAGACACACCCCCAATTCCCTCACTATGTAAAACGAATATTGATCGTTAAAAGAAGGTGATTTTTGATTGGCTGAAACAAATCAATCAGCGAACTGCATTCAATATTATATTGCTTATATATTTGGAAATTCCACATTTTCTTAAATTCGCGTTATTTATTTTGTAATCAGAACCTATTCTTTTCTGGCTTTAATTATAATGGCTGACAGACCAAGAAGAATAATAAGAGGAGTCAGGAGATATGGATTTAATGAAGAAGACTCTGACCATTCTGTAGCCGACGACTTCGAAGAATTCAGAGAGTTTCTACCTGCACAATCTGAAGAAGAATTGTCTGGAAGTGATTCTGCGGAGTCAGATGAAGTTCTGGTGGTAGAAGAGAATCTTGAAGATGGTTGGCGTTTCATTCCTTCAGACGACAGAGGGATGGTTGCTCTTCCCTTTACAGAAACGCCAGGCTGGCAGGTCCCCCAACCTGTTTCACTCTCCGAATACCTTGATGTTTTTTTGCCAGACATTTTTTTTGACTCAATTTTATGATGGACAAATTCTCGAGCTATTATTGCTGAAGCTTAGACATTCGAAAGAAATGAAATTCTGGACTTTCATCCGATTTCTATTCAGGAACTAAAGGTTTTTCTGGGACTATCACTCACCACTGGAATCATCTGCAAGCCCAGCATAGATTCTTAATGGGCAACAGACCCTCTCATGGCCTCCCCTTACTTTGCCAAATGCATGACTCGTGACTGATTCAGGCAAATCCATAAATTTTTTTGTTGTTCCGATTGTTATGAAGTGGATCCATGAAATAGGAACTCTAGGATCGCTGGTTTAGATCAAGTGTGCCTCGAAATATGCCGATGCTTTCAACCAAACTCTTCGTTATCCCTTGATGAATCGCTTCTAAAGCATAAAGGTAGGCTAGGTTTGCAAATGTTTATACAAACCAAACGTGCTCATTATGGCATAAAAATCTATATGTTGTGTGATTCAGCCGGCTATATGATCTGCAGCGAAATATACTATGGTAGTAACACAAACCTCCAGTGTAATGAGCCTCATATTCAGGACCTCTCTAAGAGTGAAATTGTCATTGTCGCCTTCTTTCAAAGGCAAATCTTCTCGACAAAGGCTACTGCATAACATTAGATAACTGGTATACTAGTGTTCATCTCTTGGAATTTTTGTGGACTCAATCAACATCTGCCAGAGGGACCATTCGAGCAAACTGTGGAATTCCTAAACGTCTCAGAGATCGTCATCTTCGAAAATTGGATACTTTATACATGAGAAGAGACCATCTTTTGGCTATCCGCTTTGCCAATAAGAAAGACGTTAATCTTGTTTCAACAGCTGATAACGCTAGCGAGGTGCAAAAAGTTAGAATTCAGAGAGGTAATGAGCAGGTGATCTATGAAAAACCTGTTGCAATTGAAGCATATAACAAGGATATGGGTGGGGTCGACCTCACGGACCAATACCTTGCAAATACCTCGATTGTCCGCCATTCTCATATGTAGTTCCAGAAAATTGGTCTAAATTATTTTTAACAGCTGGTTCTCAATGCTTTTCTTCACTACAGATATGAGAGAGTGCCAAGAATGCAGTTCAATCACTTTATTGAGAAGGCAGTTACACACCTGACAGGCGAACCTTCAGAGCCTACATGCCACAGACCTCCAGGACTAGCTGTTGGTAATGTTGGGGGACACTTTCCAGAAGAAATCACTGAGCGCAAGAGAAGGAGATGCATTAACTGCCAACAAAATCAACAGAGAAAGGACACATATTATTACTGTCTGGCCTGCCCTGAGCATCCTGCACTATGTTTGTGCCTTGCTTCAGGGACTTCCATGCTTAAATTGTTCTCTGTTGTATGACTTTTATAACTATGTTATTTTTTTCAGTTAACAAATTATTTTATACAGTTATAAATAAATAGTACATTTACTTCAGGGACTTTCATGTACTTAGTACATAGTACTTCAGAGACTTTCATGCTTAAATTGTTCTCTGTTGTATGACTTTTATAACTATATGTTATTTTTTTCAGTTAACAAATTATTTTATACAGTTATAAATAAATAGTACAATTACTTCAGGGACTTTCATGCACTTAGTACATAGTACTTCAGAGACTTTCATGCTTAAATTGTTCACTGTTGTATGACTTTTATAACTATATGTTATTTTTTTCAGTTAACAAATTATTTTATAGTTATAAAAAAATAGTACATTTTGTTTTCAGCAAAAATAAAATTTTCAATTTTTATAAATTTGGCTCGCTATAGGGGATTAAAAGTGATTTTTGGCTTAACGCGAAGGGGTTAAAACAATAACTAGTAAATTTAGTTATAGTTTACAGCCACAAATTATTATAAAAAATAATTTAAATTTATCTTTGTTGAGGTCTGGTAAGATCCTACGAGCACCAGAGAAAATGGAAGATATTCAGACCTTTTATAAAATTCAGAGAAAACTGCAGCATTCCACAATATTATAGTGTTAGAAGGATATGTTGGACAATAGTTTAAAATCCAGCAAATTTAAAAAATATTCAAATAATATATGATAAATGAAGTATGATACAATACATTACAATAATAGCATATGTAATAAATAGCTTTTTTTATCTAATCTAAGAGAACTAAGTCTAAAATATACAATAATAACTTTTATTTAGTAGAAGAAAAGTAGATTGAAATAATATATATTTAATATGTATATATGACTGTAGAAAGGGCTTTGAATAGAGCTTTGTACTTTTAGCAAAGTTCCCTTTTTATTTTGCTAGTATAGACTATAAATGATTATTACTAAATTATTAATATTATAAGTAGCTTTAGCTTTATGGTAATTGATACATACATTTGTGATCATTAAATAAACTGCTTATAATGATATAGCAATAATATAACATAAGTAAAATTAGACAAAAACTGCAGATAATATCTTGAGTGAATTTAATTTTAAATTTTCTGGTATCTTGCCCAGGATACCAATAAAAATAACTGCTATCCTGGGAAATAAGCTGGTATCCTGGGAAATAATTGAGTATCCTAAGCATTTATAATTAAATGTAGAAAAACCTTAAAATAAGCTAAAGAAAGTATATAGTATGTAGACTGTAGAGCAGGAGTCAGTATATATTATAGTATGTATACATGATGAGCAGGAGTATATGAAGAGATTCAAAAAGGAATATAGCTGAATACTACACTATTGGTAAAATGCAATTTTTTGATATTAGCCTAACTATAAACCAATATAAATAAACTATTTATTTTTTGACAGTTCGAATAAATATAATTTTATATACAATGGAACTTTGAAAATTACAACGCTAACATTTTAATACCTTTTAAAATGGGAAATAGTTATTTAAATATTAAAAAAATCTAATTTGAAAATAATTAGTCAATAAACAAGCATGTGACTAAAATTTTATTTTAAAATGCCTTCTAGAAAATATTGACAGTTTTTTTATTCTGTTTATCAATGAAGACAATTCTTGATACAAACCATTTTACAGTATGAGATGTTAAACATTTAAAATTTGTCTTTTTCTTTGTCAGAATATTTTTTTCCATTTGATACACATACTATACTATTGAAATTGTAACTGAGACTGAATACATAATGTATACATTAGTTTTACCTATCTGAGAAATGGTATCTCACCCAGTATACCAATAAAAATAACTGGTATCCCAGGAAATAATTTGGTATCGAGCAGGATACTGATAAATACAGCCCTGAATATAATTAAAAACATAATGTTAACAAATATATGTTTAATTTGAGAATGAATTACTCAGTTAATACTAATAGGTAGCAAACCATACAATGCTTGCCTGTTTTATATTTGCCAATCAAAACATTTTGAGTAAGCATGTCTGTTCATCACTAAATCTATCTTAACCAATACAATTTTACTACCCAATTTATGATTGATTGTCCAGCATTATTGCCTCTTGCCCAGTTGACACTTACCCAGTGGATTATGTGGGTATTTATGTATGCATTTAAATTATATCTATTTTAATTTTTAGAAATCCATTAATTTAAATAAATTAAATGGTTAATGACATTAATTTTTTTTTTAACACTAAACTTGAACATTAATAATGTTCAAGTTTAGTGTTAAAAAAAAATTTAAACCAAAATTTGTTTTAAGTTATAATTGACTTCGCATTTCCTTATTATTTAATTTAAAGTTCATTTCATTTCAATTTTCATCATGCCTCATGTTATACCAGATTTTTTAACTGAAGAAGACATTTTAACAACTCAGTAAGTTTGCAACAATGTGTTCTGTAATCTGTATGACAAACATTATCCCAGAGATTCGCGACAATCAGTCAGCATAGTGCAGTTTTTGGCATGCCTTGGTTTATTGTGGAATTGTGTACTATGTGGCATTTGTAATAATCCTTGCTAAATAAATGCATATGCACAAGGAATTGACGGGTGTCATTGGCAGTGTAATCCCCATAATTTTACACAATCCATTCATGCCAAATCTTTTTTTGACAAAAGTCATCTAACACTTTTTATATATATATACAATTTTATATATTTATAAATTGTTGTTGTAATGTTTATACTTGTTTATTCTTGGCGAAGAATATACTTTTTTTTTTAAATTTGGTTAAAATTTTTGACGATGCTAAACTTAAACATTACCATTAAATGATATGATCAACGTTTGGTACAACCGTCGGGCGAAGTAATTTTCTTTCCATACAAAACCTGAAAGAAAATATTATTTATAGTGATTTATGGCTTGATAGTGATACACCATGGCCAATGGGGCATGGGCCATGCAGTCGGGAAAAGGTTACAATAACATATTCTGTGGACTCCTTTAATATACTAACATTCAATGTATAAATTTTAATTATTGTATATTATAGTATTAAATTGTTAACTATTTAAGTATTACTTTATTAGTAAGAGAATTTGTGTCAATATTAATAATATCGTAAAACAAATACTCAATTGATGCTCAAATTCTTTATATGATAAGTCGGGATATAGATGATATCCAAATAGAAAAACACCAATAAAAAAATAAAAAATATTTATAATAACTGTATGATAATATTTAAAACCTTTATCAAATATATTTTTTTAAAGTAATCTATATACTTTCCAATAGCTAGTAACATGTATAAAAGTTGCTACTTAATGTCGCTTTCGTTCCCCTTATATTCAATAAATTTTAATGTATTTTTAAATAATTTTAAACTAAAAAATATATATCAATTCAAACAAATTTAATTAATTTAAAAAAGTAATTTACTATAGAATAATCAGAATGTTCTCTACATATACCGCGATGAGGGGCCATTCACAAATAACGTTACGCAAAAATTTAGGATTTTTTAAAACACAACACAGTTACGCACCGTAACGCAACAGCAAACACCCCTCCTGCTAATAACGTTTCGAGCTAGCAGACTGCTCCCCTACTTTGTAAGAAAAAAAAAATTAAGTTTAACCTTCTCCACGTTTATATGAATGAAACAATAGTATTATAAATAGGTACAACGGACTAATTAATTTTTTTACATATGTATAACTCTTTTGTATGTGGAGGGGGAGGTGGGGCTTTTATTTAACAAAAAAATATATAAAATTTAACTTCTAATATTTTTACATACCAGAAAATATTGTGGAATTATTGAATTATTAGATGCCCCCACCGAACCCGTGAATTTTCCTACTTGCCGATGATATTTAGGAGCTACATTTTGCGACATTAATAGAAAAATAAGTTTATCATAAATTAGATACACAGAACTTGAATAATGAAATTATTTATTAAAATAACCAGCAATTATAAATAATACTTAAATTGCTTTTGTACCACTTATAGCTTATTTATATACCAAGTCAAGAATTTATTATCTGACACTTAATGGATTATTGGCATATACATTACGTTACTGGTCCAATAGTGGGAAAACTTTTTACTTTAGGCTCACATTTACCAACAATGAGCCTATAAATCGAATGCAAACATTACCCGATGACTACACAACAATGTACCGTCGGGATATCAGATAAACCTAGCTATAACGAACCAATAATGACCCTATCATCCGCTCATTATTCGATCATTACATAATAATCCAACCATTAACTACGGTTGGTTTAAAGAAAAATGTAGTCATAAAAAATGCCCATAGAAAATATTGATTGTATTATATGTTTCTAGTCATATAGGAATCACTTTTCGCTAAAAGTTAAAATCATTGTTCGTTGGCCTACTTTTTTATGCAAAATTTGTTTTCTACCATACTACTCACTAAAAATAAATGTTAAATCATTTCAGAAAAAAATGGCCATTGAAAATGTGGATTGTATTAGGTTTCTAGGTACCTATGTACATATACAATACATGAGAATCAATTTCCGTTAAAAAATAGCATAATCGTTCTTTGGCTTAACATTTTATTTAAACAATTCTATTTTTATGTACTTTGAATAAAATATTCCAAATATTATATTGTTTTTTAAAAAAATGTTAAATTCCCCATTTTGAAAGTTTTTATTGCATTTTACAATAATTGTAAACCGGTTAGAAACATATTGAAAAAAACAAATGAAAATCGTTCGTTGGCTTTAGTTTTGAATTACAAAATCACTATTTTCTGGGACAAATACAGGCTAATTCCTACTTTTTTGTGTTTGAGAAAATTGAGAAAAGTAAATTCAAAATTCTGCCATCGGCTGCTCTCTTATTACTAATAAATAATAAAATACATTTTGTTACACACGGAGAGATTGCTAAACACTATACATACTTAAAAACGTATCACAAAAACAATACATTCAAACAATAAACATAGAAAAAGTTGTAATAATCTGGAAGCTAAAGAGCTGCTTGATAAAATAAAGTCACATTCATCGTTAGGAAAATAACTACACATAGTCACCCACATGGATATTAAACATGCTTCCCATTCATTGTAGTCCTGCACTGCACGTAATAATTGTGCAGCATAATTTGGATGAATGCTAGGGACCATAGTACATTTCAGCCACGTCAGTTTAAAATCGGAATGCAACGCTTCAATTACAGCTGTTCTGAAAAACGACCCAAGCATGCTTGGCGCGCATCACAGAAGTCCCTGACATGAAAATATTTGGTGTGACTGCCATCCCAAGGTGCATACAGCTACATTTAAAGATGTCAATATAATCTGTATATTTGATGGCGAGGCTACTGCTGAATCAAGCCTCAACCACTTTTTCAAAACACGCAAACTATCGACATGCTTCAATATGGGAATAGTGTAGATAGATTGGAGAATATCACAACTAGACAATCATATCCGGCAAGCATTTCCACCGAATGTTCCACCGTGCATCGCATCTCGTTGCACGTCACATTTTTCAGCCCATTTGAAAAACTTCTGGCAGATTAGCAGATGGCGACAATATGTCAATCACAAGTGTGTCTGCATCAGCCTTCAATATAGGGATGTGAATGCAAGTACCAAAGAATGTTGCATTGGCTGATGATCGTGCTTCTTCTCCTTGATAACTGCTGACGCGATTTTTTCTTTGGTCTTCGAGCTGCCTGCATTGTCCAATGTTAACAAGTTATTGTTTCGTTGTTTGTGACTTCGTACAATTGTGAGATACGCCCAAAGCTACTATTGACAAACATTGACAACATAGTTTAATACCCGTTGTTGGTTGAGACGTTTCATTAGCTTCATTGGGTTTTCCACGTTATGGATTCTCCGTAATACTATTTGATAAATTTGTTGTTGTTGTAGCAGAAGCAACTTCACAAATCTTAAGAAATATATAGTAGCACATGGTAAGCAAGGAAATTCACCTCCAAAGCATTACACTATTATAGGACATTAAAAACGAGGAAGTACTCTTCGATTCGCGACTTACACTCTCTTGTATAGCTTAAATGTACCTTACTGTCAACTTGTACATCAGATGCAGCAAGAACTGGCCGGACACCTGCTCGTTTAGAATGATACAAAACATTATTTAAAAAAAAAAAAATTAAACAACAGTTTCTGCAGGTTGAGCAGATAGAATGCAGAAGTCTGATTTTATAAGGATCATATCCTATCATAAAATGTTGGTTGATAACATCTTTATTAGCTTCGCTAATTCCACGCATTTCATTCGTTTTTGAAACACAATAAACAAACAGAATCCTGACTTTTTTCGTTACGTTTTGCTTGATGAGACATTTTGTTGTTTTTCAAATAGAAGGCGAACCATTTTCATTTATTTGGTTTCAATATATTACTAACCGGTTCACAAATAAAATACAATATGAACATTCAATGGGCAATTACATTAAAAAAAATATATATATATAATATATTGTATATTTTAATAAAAGCAGTACAATATAAAAATATTAATGTTTAAATAAAATGTTAAGCTGACGAACGATGATTTTACTTTTAACCGAAAATTGATTCCAGTAGTAGGGAAGGTGTCTTTCGGGAGCAGGGGCCCGCCGGGTGATGAGGGGGTAATGGGGTGGGGGGTTGATGGGGGAATGGGGGGTGATGAGGGAGAGGGAGGTGATGGGGGTGGTGATGGGAGAGGGGGGGAGGGGTTATGGGGTGCAATCTTTTAAATTTCGCGCCAACATTTTAAATTTCACGCAATTTCTAACATTTTCGCGCATTTCTTAAAATCGTGTTCCTACTGACTGATTTTAATAATTCCCGTCAAGTAGAAAGGATATAAAGACCCAGAGTGGATACCTAATAAAAACATACTCGATGGAACGAAATGAAGACAGTTTTTACGTTCTACTACCATGTAACGTGAATGAGAATGGAACGGCAGAAAAATTTCGAACTGATCTAGAAAATTACATTACTTACAATAAATATGGAGACCGGGAAGTTGAACTGGTGGAAATGCAATTCGTGTACGCTATAAAAAGATTTACTGGCGATGAGTGCGTGGCTTTACACAGTAAAAAGAAGGAACCTGTTGTAAAAATGTTGCACAAACCTTTGTCACATTTCCAAGCGGTTATAAAAAAATGATATATTGTATTATTATTATGCAACATGGATGTATTATGTGTGTGATACAAAATTATTTGTAACAGCAGTTGATAAGTCTACTCGATTTAGTGAATTCATAAATTTGTACCACTTTCGCGGACGTTATCACATTACACCAATCAAGAAAGACGACAAAATGCCCAGAAAACTTACATTGAGCGCTTCGCTTGATTGGTTACAGGATTTCATAGACCACTTAATTTCTCCCACAAAAAACTTGATTTAATTTGGGAGACTCCGTCTCACTTTGTAAGTAGGGGAATATTGAAAGATGTAAACATTTCATTTAATGAATATGGAGGCTACGTATCTGCTCCACTCAATCGATCCCATGATGGAATTGTAACATTTCGTGGTGAACGAAGAAGTTCAATGTACTCATGGATATTGGACTATACAAGGGCGACTCACTCATGAAGAAACCATTGTGTGAAACGCATTGTGTGAATTTAGATCGATACCAAAATGTTTCATTAAATGAAAACATCTTTAACAAAAAGGAATTTGTCAAGCATAAAATCAAACTCTCACCAGACAGTGAACACTAGATTTATCAACTCAATTGAATAGGAGCTGCGAGACGATATGGGTGAGCTGATTGCCTTCGCAGAAGAAAAGGCATGGATTAATCGTCACTTTCGACGTCAAGGCTTATAAACAAATGTTCTCCCTGTTGCTTACACCTATGCAATAAAACGAACTGCTATGGCTTAATCAAAAAAGACAAAAATGGCAAAAAGAGTGTTAGCTCGTATCATAAAAGGTGTGATATATATATTTTATTGTTAGCTCTTATACAGGTTGCATGCAAAATGAGCTAACTTCGCTTTTT
>JAUZND010004587.1:0-11628 GCA_034780555.1 Coelogynopora nodosa
GGCGCTGGTGATTAAGTGTGAAGGTAGCGGGTTCGAATCCCAGCAGTGTACCTTATCTCTCCCTGGCAGACAGCTGTCAGTGTCTGTCGAGTGTATAGCAACTGTTCTGAGTTTGTTCAGAATGCCAGAAAATGGCCCTGTATGATGTACCACAAAAAAAAAAAAAAAAAAAACTCGTAAGGATCTGGGTGAAATTGAGTCCCCCAACAATTATGGTTGAAACATTCAAAGAAAGCTTGGACTGAACCGGCTAAATGTTTGAGCCAATTTCCTGATCTAGAACAAAAATACAAGGTATTCTAACGATTACTGCCCTGTATGTGGCAATCTCCGAAAGGAGCTAAAAATAAAAATAATAACATAGAGTATGAATACAATTCTGTCTGGCATATTAATGTTTAAGTTTTAATTCGTAAAATACACTTTTTATTTTAGTTTTACCTATTTTATGGTTAATGTTATCTAACAATAATGTTTTGATTCGTATTTCAATTTTCAATAAATCAAGCAATTAATTGAACCAGAATTTAGGTCTTTACTTAAAATAAAAGCACATTAAAAAAATTTTGTTTTAAATTATGCCTTTAATAAAAGAAGGAAAGACTAAAAATGTTTATTTCCGGTCTGACAAAGGGCCCCATTGTAAATATGCCCCTGTCCCTATACTATCAAAAGCATAATATAGATTACTGAACTGACCTGGCTGGCAACATAGTTGTCTCTTTAACATAGGCGCCGCCAGAGCTAGAGGGGGGTCTATGGGTCGAACGACCCCCTCTTTTGGATGATGGCGCCTATTTCAACTTTTTAAAATTTTTTGTACCTATTTCAAAAATAAATTCATACCCCTAAGAAATGCCTGCTGAACTGTAAATAAGCGTCTATTCCATCGTGCAATTGTATAAGAGGTAGGTACCTATACTAATGTGTATTGTAATGCTAGCGTTGCTGCGGGTAGCGTCTGCGTATTATCCGAGATAACTCCAGTCGGATAATAGCTTTTATTATTTGATCTACCTTTTAATTGCCAATTTAATTGTGGCGCCCATTGTATATCGAAAAAACTAGCCTTTTTTTAAAATCCTGGCGGCGCGGCGCGCATGTATATAGCTAAGGATTAGGCTACCTCAGAAGTTAGATTACTTCAAGTTGATATGTGTTTTTTTCATTAGAATTAATTTTTTTAATTGATATATTTTCTATTTTACGACTATAAATATAGGTGTAATACATTTTTAGTAATTAATTTGTATGTAATAATTAATTGTATTATTAATTTTAAATGAATGTATTTTTTCAGGGCAGTGTCAATTAAATTCAATCTAAATGTCATCATTTAATTTTAGCTAAATTAGCTGAAACTCTTAGCATTATCAAAAAATAATTTTAGAACTTTAACATTTAGATCATACGTTTATCAAAATAAAGCTCCAATCTTACCTTCTCCGTCTCAGAAGTTATCCCATAATTGTCCCCGCTGCTGAGAACAATCCTCAGACCAAAATGCTTTCCTAGCCTAGAAAATCGTCTATTTTTCGGAGCAAACACCTCGCAATTAAACTGGCCGTGAAAATCGGTTGGGTAAAAATCCGATAAATTACAGGGTGCGTCCATGTAGTAGCACATATGAAAATCATCAAAGATCGGATTGTAAATGTCTTTCTCATATGCATATTCTTCGAAAGAAGCCATAGCTCTCTCAAAAGCTTCCTCACGATTTCCCGCGTTATCCGTCATATTGAGAGCATACATCCAGAATCTCATCGCACTGTTAACTCCAATTCCTCCAGCGGGCTTCTTTTTGACACTAAAAGGTCGCTTTCTGCAGATAGTAACATTTGGAAACTCGAATTGAAACATATGGTTCTTTACAACTGTACTGACTAAATATTCTTTATATTCAATTATAAGAGACGCTAAATGAAATGACAGTAGGCCCGTGGCCACGATAATAACAAAAATCCAGGCAGCCTTTCTCATCCGATTTTTGGATAAAGCTCCCTTCCCATCGGAAAATGAGAGCTGATCGGGTATAAATGTTAGCTGCCTTTTTTTTACAGCCATTTTGTTCAAACTGATAATGAAGAAAGTAACTCAGTCACGTCTTAAATGTGATCTGAATTACATGCATTACGTTGGACAACTCTGGGTTGCTATTGGCTCCTTAACCAAATTAAATCGCCAATAAAGTGGGGGAAAAGTAGAAGGAAATTGGAAACAATCTTGAACCAATATCAAAAGTAAACATTTCGTAATGCCGAGAGTGCTATTTTTATAATGTAGAATAAAGAAAAGAAGGACATTATTTTAATAAGATGCAAAAATAAGATGTATTTATTGAAAGATAACCCAATTATAATGATTAATTAAAACTAATTATTTTAAATATTTGTTGTATTCTAACGAATAAAAAAATCGCTGACTTTGGCGTCGAGGGTCAATCTAATTTTCTGCCAGAATTTGCAATTTGTTCAATGGAATATTTTGAAATACCTGAAAGGTTCAGAAAAAATTACGTCTATAAGACATTATTCCACACCATATAGAGTTTCAAAACAAATATTACGTTTTTAACTAAGACACCTAACATGAGAAATATGCCAAAAATATGTATATTTATTCAAGTCTGTACTGTTCCTTCTGATTCTATAGCCGGACTATGACATTGGCAGACCCAGTTCCGTTCGTCATCGTTGTATACTACTGACTGCTTATGGCTGCCGCGTTAAATGGGGGTCGTTTTGAGTCTTGTCGACTGCTGGATGATACATATTGGAGAGCTTTCGAACCGTTACTGTTACCCAAGCGAGCAATTTGCTGTGCGAAGAGAACAATAATAGTGCATTTTTTTATAATTAAGTAATCTATGTCTACTCTTTCTACTGCAGCGCCTCACTGGATAACCTTTTTCTTGCAGACACTGGTCATCTTGGTAACTTAGATTAATGGAATCCCCCTTAAGGCCTGTGCCCACCAAGCGCGACGAAAAGCGACGCGACGAGACGCGACGCGGTGAATGGCGCCCACCAAGGGCGACGCGACGTGGAAATCTTTTTAGAAAATTTGATATAAAAAGAGGAAACCTACAAAATATAAACATTTTAACTATGGAAGAAGCCAAAGATGTCGCATTACTGTTACTGATTAGAAGAAGGCACAAGCAAGCAAGGACGCGAAAGATCCTACTTTGGAGTTAAGAAAGCAACTGGATGAATACCATCAACATATTCAAGAGCTCCGGAATCCCCCACATCGATTCTATACATATTTTACAATGTCTCTGCAACTCTTTGACGCCCTTTTGGAGAAAATTGGTTCTCATATTCGACGTAGAGACACCAATTATCGAGAGGCTATTTCTCCGAGCGAACGATTAGCAGGAATATCCATCTTCATAACCAGGAATAACTATAGTTATTTATATATAATATAATTATATAAATTATATATAATAACTATACGCCTATTTATATAAAATTATTAATTTCGTCGCGCAGCGTCGCAAAAAAAGTTGAAATAATTCAACTTCCTTTTGCCGCGTCGCGTCGCGTCGCGCTTGATGGACGCTAGTTCATTGAAGAGTATGTATTTAAACTTTTTGCGGAGTTTGGCGTCGCGTCGCGTCGCGCTTGGTGGGTACAGGCCTTTAGACTAACTGCTGCGTTAAATAGGGGTCGTTTTAAGTCTTTATTGGAGAGCTTTCGATCCGTTACTGTTACCCAAGCGAGCAATTTGCTGTGCGAAGGGAACAATAATAGAGCATTTTTTATAATTAAGTCATCTACAGTATATCAACTCTTTCTATACTGCAGCGTCTCGCTGGATAACCTTTTTCTTGCAGACACTGGTCATCTTGGTCACTTGGATTAATGGAATCCCCCTTATCTCGTCTCTGACGAGACGTCCTCGTTGAGAAGGGTAGTCTGCACTACGAGCCTCCACCTTGTCCTATCCCGCGCTTGTCTCACCAGTTCTTCTGTGCGTCTCAATTTTCCCCAAATCTTCACGTCATCCAAACACATTGTTAGCTTGGTCTGCCTCTTTCTTCCTCTCTTTCCCTCGATCTTTCCAAGCAACATTTCAGTCTGTAAGCCATCAGCTCGGATAATATGACCCCAGTATATGACAATATGACTTTCTAGTTCTTGCATCCCCTTAGTGTTCATGCTATTTTTTAATCTGTCTTCCTGCTTTATGATATCAAATATCCTTATATATATAGATATTTTTTATATAAATATGATTTATCAAATTGCAATGCGCGCTACATCAATGAATAATACATTGTTGAGTTATCATTATTTGTTTTGTTATCTAAATTAAAATATAGACGTAGTATAATGGACGATTGCGTCATTTACTTCAATTTGATTTTTATAACAAGTCAATGAAAATAATGGACAACTTTTAAATAGAGACACATATTTAGATATAATGTTAACTATCGTTCAATATCTTTGTTTAAAATTAAACTGCAAAATGTAAATCTTTAAACGAATTTCAGACCATTGGGGTATACGTGATGCGTGATGACAAGAATACAAACCGAATTAAAACTAATTATTGTTATATATCATTAACACTAGAACTACCAAAACATATTATTACCTAGAACTACCAAGCGGTCAAAATTGACCATTTCGTTTTCCTTTACAGTATCTAAATCAATTTTTCTAAAAATGTTTAATATCTAAATTAATGAACTTTGAGATAAATAAAACTGTCCATATACTGGAAGAAAGGCATTGGGATTACTATTATAAATATCTTGCTTTACTTAATTCATCATTAACTTACTAAACATGAGAGTACTATAAATTTGATTATATTACTGAATTATAAAATTAATATGTCGATTTTTTGTTGTGGGAATTTGCTGAAATTTGAACATACGATATATGTATTACGAGATATGTATTGCGAGATATTTAAAAAAAGTATAATAAGTATAAAAAAGTATATAAATAATATGATTACCTCTAATTATGTGAAAAAAAGCAAATGGTATGCAATGTTACATATCAGCTAATAAATAAGAACCACAACGAGATAAAAAAAAGATTGTTGACGCTTCTATATTAGCTCTTTTTTCTAAATATATTTACCGTTGCCACGTTGAATTTGTTATTGATACATTGTATGATGTCATGCCACTTCTGTAATATCATTAATGGCGGGTAGACGCGGCTGGTAGTTTTGATCTGCATTAATGCACTTTATACTAGCTTCACGCTAAGACTGGAGAACCTACAGACTCTGCCCCTCGTATCATGGTAACAAAGCATTGTAATAGCTAAATGCATAGAGCAAATGGCATTTTGTGACCTCTAAACTCCGCTAAGAGAACCGATCCATCTTCTTTCAGTGTTCTCAGTCTCTGGTATGCTAATATTTCTCGCTGCCCTTGGTGTACATAGTTCCCTGTGACTACTAAAGAGTTCTAACCGCAATACTTGACTTATTGCAAACTATATGTTTTATGAATTATTTTAGTACAACCCACGCGTTTTTAATGCATTTTATATACACATTATAATAAAATATTCTTCGGACAAAAACAATAATAATATTTAAAACGACCGTATTTCGACTCAAGGTTACCAAATTGGAATATACTACTAACTAAATTATATTCTTTTCGGGAGCCTAGTACATCTGTTTCGAACTTGTTAATTATCATCAGCTAGGCACAACCAGATTAAACACTATAAAGTTAGCTGTTTGCAGTAGGCCGATGGCATATGAATACCAGAGGACATTTGCATAAAAGATGGACTACATCTCAGAAGAACAAATCTAAAGAGAGCAGAGTAATCCACTTGTCCGGACTATTGTAATAAAATAAAATTAAATATTCATCGGACAAAAACAAGAATAACGTTTAAAACCACCGTCTTTCGACTTAAGGGTACCAAACTGCACTATACTACTAACTAAATTATATTCTTTTTGGGAGCCTAGTACAGCTGTTTCGATTTCTTATATGCAAATTATAGATACTAGATATATAAATTATAATTTAGATATTATAACTTTGAACAGTGTCATCCAATACATACCGATATCGTTTTAGACATTTATTTAGTAAAAATATATAATTGAGTTCTACAATTTTTTCCTATATTTAAAAATAATATAAACGATATTAATTATTTGTATAAATATTCTATTATAATATATTATTTTACTTCAAATGTAAATTATAAAACTGTAAAACAGTTTGAGATAACATAAATATTATATTTTAAATTATGTAAAGTATATAAATTATTTTTTTAAATGATATATTTGTGCTTTTTATGAAATGCCATTGTTGCAGAATTACATTTAAGATGAATATTTGTGAAAATGCTTAAGGAATAAATAGAGCTAAGTTTAGCATTTCGTCCAATCTAAATCGATATGTATTTTACTTAAAATCTATAAATTTCCTCTCAATTTAATTAGAAGCATAATTTATACAATTCAGCAGGCTCGTGTTTACCATGTTCACTCAAGCGGAACCAACCATAGTGGAATGTGGGTGGTAAGTAAGTAAGTATATACGAAGTATGACAGTATATAAACGGCATATGATGTAACTCACAAAGGTATAAGTAGTTACCGTACTGTGGTATTTAAGTTATAGTATATAGTAAAGTGTTCATTGACCATCTGGAAGCTTCTAATAAAATGTGGTGAGAGATGCAGACAAATTACTTACGATATTTCGTGTTAGGTACGTAACATCTAATAAAGTAGTTATAAAGTTAAATGCAAAACTAAAAGCATTGCACAAGACTGCAGGAATCATTATTTTTATTGAAATTGTTTTATATCCTGATAAAAATTAAATATGTTATTGTGGCCATTATGAAGTTTCATAATTAATATAATTTAAAAATTATTAATTCCGATAGTTAAACTTTTAATTATATATATATATATATATTTCGGAAAACTTCCCTCAACACTATAAAATTAATAAAAGCATTATAAATGTATGGACTCATATTTTTTCAAATATGTGAAAATATGTTAAATTCACACAAAATGATTATTTATCAATTGTTAGAAAAAAAAGAATTTATTAATCTTACAAATCAATAGGCAATGCAGATAAGTAGGTCGATAACTTACTTATTACGAAATATAATTATTACTTACGATATTATACATAAATTTGCACAACGTTATTTCTATACAAATTTAGAAGAACATAGAGATATCCATCCACGATCCCGATTAATTGTTGGCATATCCTTACGGATGTGGATAGCTTCTTTACTGTGTCTGTCGGAGTGATCTTTAGCATATTCTAAACTATATCGCAGTAAAAGGAACAGCGGGTATGTGTTGGGTATTGTGGCATTTATTATTGTATTCTGCCATGGCTGACACCTTAAAATCCCCTTTGTGAATAGCTGTATTATGTTCCTTTTTTCGAGTATGTAGTTCTCTTTTGGTTTCCCCGGTATATTTATCATTACAGACAGAACAGGTTAATTAGTATATTGGGTACCGTTTTTAGTTGTGCATGTAAGCATGAGGATAGTAATTTGTCATGTATAGTTTTGTTCCTGATGTAAAAATAGGAGTGGTATGAATTTGATTTATTCGAAGAAGTGTTGGCATTCATGTATGGAACTTTTAGGATACAACTATTTTCAAGTTTTGATTTAAAAGAATGTGGATGATTTTGTATATCTAAATTGTGAATAAATAGAATCATAATGTTCACCTGTTTTTTTCAATATAATTGGCTTGGTTGTAGATAGAAGAAGATGGTATGCAAGTGATGATTGTTTGGTTGTTTTTTTATTCTAAAATGTAAATAGATCTATTTTAAAACATTAGACAAAAGAAAAGGAAAAATGTCAACAATGGGTACATTATAGTTTTCTTAATTGTAAATATCGGTTCATCTGTTGTTTCATGTTTGTATTTTGTTCCATGGTGGCTTGATATTTGTTTATGTTGATATTAATCTCATTTGTATAATTAGGTGTTTAAGTTCATTATAGACTGGTAAGTATACCAGTATTAGATGAGCTGGTATATAAAAAACACTGTCCATCACCTTTACTAAAGATTGTGGATAGATTATGTTGCCTAAGAAAACCATTAATTGGTATAAGTTATACAGTTTGAGTTGTTTTGTTGTTTTGTTGTTTTTAAACAGATAACTAAGGTATTGGTAAATGTTCTTGCATCTCAATTCAAGTTTTTCTAATTGATCAATTGTGTAATCATTAAGTAAAAGTCTATCTTTAAGTTGATTGCTCGCTTTTTGGTAGTTATCTTCCGTATATTACATATCTTATGTAGACTTTTGAATTCATGAGTTATAGCATTCTTTTTTATTTCGGCAGAACGATGTGATTTAGCGCAAAGGAAAAGAGGTCTCGTTGATGGTGTGTGATACCATGCTCTTTGTATGAAGCCATTGTGTGGTTTGAGAGAAAATCTAAAAAAATCTACACATTGATTATTATCAGAAGATGTTTTTGTGAATTTTTATAGAATTCATGTGATCCTGAAATTCTTCTAATTCTGCTAAAGAGTGCTGAAACATATGCCAAATTCCATAGCAGTCATCTACAATATGTACCGTTTATAAAGTATTGGCACCTTTTTAGCGGTTGACATAACTTTACTTTCAAGATCATGCATTAATATGATAGCAACTAAGGGAACTAGACGATTACCAATAGCATGTATGTTATGATAGACCTATAAGTTGTTTTCAAATCGAATTATATTATTTAAAAGAATAATAAATCCTTCTTCAATTTCGTCTATAGGCTAGAGTAATTAATTCCATATTTAGAAATGGTGTTCAGGTTATACTGACGGTATGCTTTCCATTAAATGTCACCCTATAACACCGCACCCATAGCCATTGCGGATCCTATCTCTATCTCTAAATCATATCTTGTTAATCTAATTAAATGTTAAAGATGTAGCCATATTTAGCCCTGCATATTGTGTATTTCAGACAAGTTGGTCATGCGCATCTTTGGCTAGTTCATTGAAGGATCACCCCACTTACCATACTAATTGTGTGCGTCTAATCTGTACGTGTAACTCATTGCACAGAATGCGTGTTCGATTTTTGATCTTACAATACAGTTAAAATAATGTCTATTGAATACAGCCGACTATGAATAGTATTAACATTAGTCCACACAGCCTCTTTCGTTTGTCGTAGTTGGTTGCATAATATAAAGTAAAGGTTCATTTACAATACAAAATCAATCGCAAGTGAATTAATTAAAGCAGTTGTGAGCTGATTTTCTTTGTATTTAAAGCAGTAATTTCCAAGTAAATGATTTTATTAAGGGGAACTAAATTTCAAAAAAACTGTATAAGATAAAGTGTAATTATAAAGTTATACAAAAATATGATCAGAAATAACAAATTTTCCTCTTTAGGTCTAAATAATGTATTTCAATTATTGAAATGACTTCATTCTACTTCAAATAAATACTTAATCATAGTTCGTTCTTGCTTTTATAATATTAAAGGATTTAAAATATGCCATCGATCCAGATTTAAATTATTATATATAAAGTTGTATTTTAATATAATCTGTATCGATTAACATATATAAGAATATGTCTATATTATATAAATATATTTAATACACTTTCAGTGGCACTTCGTAGTTGCAAGCTTATAATAGTCTTGCGCTGAAAATTAGTTTGCTTTACAAATGCTTTTAAAGCAGTTTTAAATATTATACAAAATTCCTGAAAATAAATTTAGTAGAACGACAACGGGTATTTTCAAACCGGGTAATATTCTTGTTGAGGTCATTCTATAAGAAAATTTAAATTAACTAAACATTTTAAGGTCATATTTTCATAACGAATCTTTTGTGATACGGGCATGGCGAATTCATTCAAAACATGTATCTTGTGATACGGGCATGACGAATTCATTTATAATGTGTATTTTGTGATGCGAGCTGACGAATTCATTCATAATATAGAAAATATTTAAATACAAAATACAAAGTCTAATGTTTAACCAAATTTAATTATATTTTGAGAATATTTTGAATTATTTGTTCAATAATTCAGTGTATTATATATTTGTTATTTTTCTACATTGTAGACAACTTGTTCCATGCTAATTTTCCCCAAAACAACTAAAGATTTATAATGTTAATATATTTTTCGAAAATATGTAATCTACTAGAATGCAATAATAGCAAAGAAAACCATCTCTATTGAATATTGAAATCAAACATTATAGATTTGTGATTTTTAAATATTTATCTCATTTTGTATAATTTCAGTAGTGGTATGTATGTTGGGATCATATCTTGTAAATTCATCATATTGTGAATCATATTGTGAATCATATCTTGAGAATTCCATCACAGTTGAGATTATAAATTTCAAAGAGTTTAAATCAATCGGTTGGAAACAGTATTTTATTTCATTTGAAAGCTAAATATTAATCCTTATCGGGGATTCTAGACTCAAATATATCGCCACTTATTTGGTATTATATATAAAGCAAAATGTTCCGCACGGACAGTGGTCGATTATAGGTCCTTTATAGCATTCATTAACTGTGTATATGAGATATACCTATAACATAGGTGTGAAATGTGTGTAGTTGGGTATACCCTTATACCCCCATCCAAATCCCCACCCACTCCATACGTGTTACCCATTTCGAGTGATATTTAGTACAGTTAGGCGCGGATATATAATACCTCTAAAGTGCACAACTATCACGTAAATGTGTCCATGGAAAAATTATTAGAAAGTGGTGTGTATTTGTATGGCATAGATGTATTTAGAAATGCAATTTGAAAATTGATATATATACAAATGTTTGTTTAAAAATTCGGGGAAAATAAATTTAATAACGGTGAAAAGGATGCATAAAATATACAAAAAACACATGCCTACAAAAATGTAGCAAACTGTAGCAAATAGCATAAATGTTTGATGTAGTTTCATTTCTATCTTTGGGGTTTAATTAGAATTTCTCATAATGATAACAATGACAGCCGGTGGTTGGAATGTATAAATACGTTGTTGTACATTATGCTTTTTCATTGGCATCACATTTTCTTGCGCTTAATTATATCAATCGTATAATTTATATATGCGATATTAAATCCTTGATATATAGTGATGGGGAATGTGCCAAACCCATTGATACAGCTGTTATTTGTAGAGTTAATTTATACCAGACAAATTATAACAAAAAGTCGAACATTATTTATATTGTATAAAATAGACAAAGCCTAGCACATACTGTTCTAAACTAATTTAGTAAACATGTACATATATATATATATTATACCTCCCCGTTTCATATAAGAGAATTAATATAATTAAATCTGAAAAGGATGGATGATACCGTGATTAATTTAGTTGATATTTCGAAGGTTTATTTGGTTACATGTCGCGCGTGTTTTTAACGGTGCAAACGCAGAATAACTTGAAATTTATAAACACAATGTTACCTAATTTTGATATGTGGAAAGCAAAGACCTATTCTAAACTTTATCGAATATATTTATGCTATTACTTAGAGATACTACTTAAATTCGATAGTATACTGAAATTGACTTACATACCAGGGCCGTAGGAACAGGGGGGGCGAAGGGGGCGGTCTCCCCCC
>JAUZND010004588.1:0-14520 GCA_034780555.1 Coelogynopora nodosa
ATATAAATTAACAATAAAATATAATCGAATTTAACAAATTCGACATATTCTTAAAATCATTAATCAATATTATAACATAAAGAATCCATAAACAAAAAAAAATTGTTTTTGGATAGAGCATATATTAGTTTTTGTTTTTTGTTACAAAAATGGTTGACTTTATGTTAAAAAAAAGTCTTATTATATTATATTCAATTTATGATTATATCTTTTTGACACTTTTTGCCAAATTATATTTAAAAAAATATTACCATGTAATTTATTTTTAGTTATTTTATATAAAATGAAAATACGAAAATAAAATGTATAACTATAAGCGAAAACACGTATCATAATTCAACCTATTTAACAATTTAGAGTATTTCAATGAAGGAGCGTCAGTCCCATCATGGTAAAAAGTAGTAAAATATAAAAGTAATAAAATATTGTGTATAACTATTCTTCTAAGTTTCAGAGTGATTGATATATTACAAGTACATTACCTTAACAATCTATATTATATATTACCTTCTACACGGACCAGATTAGATCATGTGACACATCGAAAAAAATTATAATGCTGAATCACCCTGAAACATAAATATATAGTTCCACCTAGTTAATTTATGTTTTATTTAAATTAATAATTTTATTTTTGATTTTGTTTCAATTTTATTTCAATTTTATAGTAGTGGCATAGTATAACAAAATAGTTCTGCTATGAGAAAAACAAATATATGTACATTACATGACCTTTTAACATATAATAATAAAAGGTCTATCAAGATTAGAAAGATTATAAATGTTGCACATATCTCTAGAATTAGATATAAAATAATTATGGTAAGTTACAGTATGATCGAAAATTATGTTTTTAGGTTGTCTGGACTAGTCCTAATGGGCCTACAATCTGACCAGAACGTGAGGTTCAAAATATCATTTAATGCTTTTCAAATTGCTCCAAAATTTACGGAAATGTATAAAAACTCATCATTTTCTGTATAAAATTTTTATTTCGTGACAAAATATTTTTTTATTCTTGGATTTCTAAGTGTCGGCTCTATGATGTAATCAAAATGACTAAAAACACTGACCAAAAACAGTAAAACTTTTGTTGCGAATTGTATTGTCCGTTTGAGTTACAAAGCACTTTTTCGCACATTTGAAGTTCATACGGCTTCTTTTTAAAACTTTTTCATAATTGGCATTTTATGACTTAATGTTTTCGTTCATCATTGATAAGACGATGAGTACGATAGAGAAAAGTTCTTCCACCGCTGTAAGAATGTTGTTGATGTTTAAAGAATAAGAGATTCTAAATGTTATGATTTTAGTTTAATTCTTTAATTTTTAAGACAGCAAGACTTTGTATCTTGCTGGTAGGAATGCAGTTTCTATATAATGCAAGATGTTAGAGCGGCTTATATTACGTTGGATAAAACAATAGATTTAATCAGCATCTTTTAATTATCCAGAATATATGAAAACGGCTGATTCAAACTATCTAACAAGTAAACGACAATGTTACAGTTTACGAAACCTAGACTTTTGACCATTTGGTATATTTTAATTGGAGTAAGTTCTATAGAAAGATCAAGTTGGAGTAAGTTCAATGGAAAGATCAAGTTGGAGTTTTTAAATTAATTTTTAAACATTAAGTGGGCTGCATTTGTAAATTTGAACATAGTCGGGTACGTAATGATGAAACAAATGTGATTGAAATATTGATGAAATATTAAATAGAATGTTTGAAATATAAAGAAAAGAAGATTATTTGATTGTTTATTATTTCTATATAAGATAACCTATTTTTTGATTGGTTAAGAAGGGATTTCTTCAGATATTTGGTTCATTTATGAGTACCCAATCCATTTCGACTCATTACCTATACTTACTCTACTTTTCATTCATACATAAACCTTCATAAATAATGAGATAACATTCAGTCAACAGCGTGTTTTTTTGAAGGATATTAATTACTTAAAAGAAAAGTTATTCAGCCTGATCCTGCTTTCCGTTTTTGTTAAAAAGATAGTTATTAATTGATGGGACAAGTCAGTGCACTTTTGCTATAGTGTTTCTTTGTTGAAATCTAATTTGTGGCGTGTTACGTTAGTGTTTCTTCTTTTACTGTGAATCTTTGTGATACTTTTCTTCTATTAAAAATCTCAATCTGAAAAAAGTACATTATCAAGTTTTGTGGAAATAGTTGAACAATTTCGACCTTCACTTATTTTTTTCATTTAGGATTTAGAGTTATTGAGTTGACGACATATTTTCTAGTAAGAATTTTCAAATTTTTCAGAAAAAGCGCAATCAAGTAAATAATTTTAAAATTAATTTTTATTCTTAACAGAAGGACCCAAAAAAATACTTGCACTGAAAAAAATTGTCGGAATTAAATATTTGAGAATATATAAATTGCATAAAAGTTCAAAATCAGTAGTGTATATTTTGTAACAAACATTGGTTAATTTACGTGCAACAATGGGTTGTGTACAACCAAAAGGTCGTAACGAAAACAATACAGTGGATAAATACAAACCCGCCAACACGAATGCCAATGTGAATGAATTAAAAGGAAATATCGTTGCTGTCAGTCAACAATCAATGGACCCCAGGTTACCCTTCACGCCGAAAGAACTGTTCAAGCTGAAGTCATCTTGGAAAGCAATCCACCGAACGACTGGACAAACGGGGCTGGAAATGTTCATTCTGTAAGCTTATTTTAACCCGAATCAATCGGAAAAAACAGTATAATTTTATCCAAATTCTACTCATGTTTAAATTATACAATATACCATAAATAACATGTATTAAATAGTAGGCCTGCTTATTTATGTATATAATTGGAAGATAAACGAATAGAAAAATATACGATATAAAATATTGTATGTATGTCTTATTCAATGGTTTAAAAAATAGGAATTTTCTAAATTCAATATTTGTGGTAAGCTTATAAATGAAGTTAGTCTTTGATTGTATAGCACAACTATTAAAGTAATATGTAACGGTAAAATGATATAGATAAACACAGTTAAAAATGAGAAACATATGTGTTGAAAATTATAATTAATAGTTATTCACATTATATAGCTATAAAATAATGCATTTATAAGTACAGAAAAATGAGTTATTCATTCAACTTGCGTTGATTAGTGGAAAGAGGTAAGAGTGCACCCAAGATTTTGTAAGTTAGCAGAGCGACAGAGGAAGGATACCGTAACCAATTCCCAGTAACCCCCAGCCCCATTATTAGGGGGATAAAAGGTTTGAGAAAGGTTTTATTCAAAGTTATGGAGAAGACTTTTATTTAGCTTAGCATTTAATTAATGTATCTAGGATACTACAGACTGAGCCCTCTATGTTATATCAACTTAATAAAGTGTATAGGAACCACTCTAGAATGAGAGTACTATCGGGTAACATTTGTTAACTGGAACTGTTTTTATTTAAATTATCAAAGAAGGCCTCATTTAAATAGATCAGAAGAAGGGAATTCACGATGGGACCAATACATAACATGGAAGCCCATGTTTTTGTCTAAAATTGGAGAGTTATGTTCTCTTAATTCCTCGCCTGACCCTCCCCTTTTTGGTGTTAGTGTTCTTCTGAATTCACTACGTATTTGTGGTACATTCGATTTGGAACAAATAAACACTTGGACTGATATAAATCAATAGCATGTAGTTGGGAGTCATCACCAGAAGAATAAAATAATTTTTTAGGCAATACCCATCAAAAAAGAAAAAAACCAATAGGGGGAATTCACAATTAAATTCATTTATTAAAACAATAATATTTGCAACTTATACAAATTTCAAATGATATAAAAACATTGTACTGTAACAATCATCACATATTCCAATTTCGTAGAAGACAGAATAGTTTTACTATCTTCACTTCCTTCAAAAATTGTCTTTATTATTTGAAATTATGATTTTTAATTCAAGCTATTGTATTCGTTGAATGAACTACACACTAAAGTACAATAATAATATTTTCTGCGGAACTGCAGCTCAACAGCTCAACCATTCTCTCCTCCAAGAGACTATGCAAAAATATGACATTATTTTTATATGATATTTCGTCTTCAATAAATTGAAACATCATTTTTTGGTCCTTTTAAATATTTCAGAAATGATTTATTATGGGAATGGTCCATTTTTTGTACTTTTACTACTATTTTCGACAACATTACAATAAGATTAAAATTATGTTTGATGTATAGTATACTCATTAAAATAACTCATTGTTTAAACAAAATCATATTCACAATTGGGTCATTTCCTTGATAGAAGTTGTTATTTATATAGTTGCTATGAATTCAATATTACATAGTTCCACGATCGTTGATTCCAAAATTCGCTATATATAATTATTTACTAAATAATCTACACGACATTAATATTGTAATAATTATTGAAAATGTAATCGATGTTCAGTCAACATAATCCAAAAAGTAGAAAAAATAGCATAATAATTTAGCGATAAAAATATAATATTAACCTTATTGGTATAGTTACATTTAGTGCGCATGCAAAACTATCCTAATATCTGATTTTGCATAATTACTAGACAAAACAGTTTTTTTTGTTTGAACTATTTATCTGTTAATTATTTGCGCCTTATCTAAATTTCCACACTATGATCAAAATATTTACTATTTTTATTAAAGAAGTAACCACTGTGTCACACATCATTGAAGTGTATCATTAAAGGAATAAAACCATTTTTGTTGTAAAATTTTTCCACAATTGTTACTGTCTACTCCGATTTTTGACTGATGCCAATAATGGAATCAATAATGGTATAATCTATTTTTCAGTCACCTTTATGAAAATCATACGTATCTCTTCAAAAATATCAGTTATTTATTAATTATTGTCCATTTTGAATATTTCACTCTATGTAGAGAAGAAAAAATAGAATTCACTTAATTTTAAAAAATATTGCAATTCTATTTTTTTAATTTTTTTTATTTCATAATAAATCACAGGATATTTGCACATTTTTCATAATTCCAATTCAGATAATATAAAGTAACAGTCCAGTTACATTTCGTTCCATGACTTGTCGATTATCTTGGGTGACCCAATATACAACATAACGCTCCAGGTTTATATTTACGAACTATAGATATAATTCAACACATTTAATTTTGAACCATGGTAAGTTAAATAATTAGACAAAATATACTATTATTCAGTTGCTTGAAAAGTTGAGGAATATAATCGCTTAGCAATGCAGACGTCGTTACTGGAAAATGGTATTTGCCCTTCTACCCAGAAAATTATGTGTTTTACAATCTAGGATTATTAGATACCTAAATTAAGTACAATGAATGAGGTTGTATACAAATGCAATCTATAGTTTAAAAGAAACCTTTTGAAGGTTATATATTAAGACAAAGAATGTTATTGTGGTGAAAACTGCATACACTGCAATAGATTACATTATACTAATTGTGGTTAAAAAATACTTCATGTATTAAAAAATCAGTATCAAAATATCGTGATATTTCAAACATTCTTGGTTGTGATATGTACCCCAAGAACATTCAATAATTGGAATTATGTATCAAAGGAGACAAAATATATGCAATTTTCTGTAAATCAAACTTGTGAAATATATGTGAATGGAATGCAGTTGTAAAACTCTCCTTGTTGTAAAATTCTGAACTCTTATAGTTCTCGATAATTTTATTTAATACATACTCTTATAGAAAAAGTTTTTATTATTTCTTGCATGGGGTGAAAATCACCCGATTCCCGATAATTATTTAGTAAAACATATTTACGTGGTGATAGATTTGATTGCACAACTAAATTTTATAAGGTACCGAATTATGCTGTCAGAAGGCAAATTTGATATATGTGGTTATTGTTTCATTGTTTTTGTATCTATATTTAAAATACTATTGCATTAAATTATATATATATATATTTATTTTTATTTTTATCAATGGTCTGTTTTGTCATGTAGATATTATCTTGAAGACACTAAAATTATTACTGTTTTTGATTTTAATAATGTTACAATTTAATGTTTACTACAAAATGTTTATTGTGACAAACTATGAATCGGTGGTCATTTAGTATCGTTAAGGTCACCAAAGACAACTTCTATATGTTATTAATTAATTAACTTATTCAAGTAATAACTTACATTGTACTAACTTACTAAATAGTATGTTCACTTATAAATCAAAAATCAATAAATATAGTTATTTTTGAATTATATGACAAATATAATCGGCGAATACGGTTATTTTTACGTATAATTATTAAATTTACTTATTCGTCATCAATCAGTTTGTGCACATTACAAAAATCTGTATATTTTTCGATATATCTGCTATAGTGTCGAAAAAGAAGATTATATAAGGTCTGATCGTAATCACCCATGTAAATATATAATAATCTTATATTGACTAATGTTTTTATATGGATGCGAGTAACTTTCAGTTTAATTAATACCTTTTTCAAAAGCTGCTGGCTCCCAGGTACTGGCTCCTGGCTCCAGACTATTATTATTTTTCTTTTGAAACATTTCTTTTTTGAAATTTTTTTCTGTAACAATATCATTTTAAAGATCTTCATTCCTGTTTGGTATATAATATACAATTATATATGTTAGGCAGTTCAAATCTCTAAAACAATTTACCACAGTATATATATGGACATGCCCTGCATATTATACTATAATGAAAAGCAGTTATTTTAATATAATCAACAAAGTAATTCCATACCGTAACTTGCATAAACTCGTTCATCACAATAAACGTTATGAATGATTAATTGTTTAGGGCTTATTTATATTTGTTTAATTTACATTATATTTCCTGCATGCTAAAAATAGAACATATGTAAATACCAAATTTGTAAATAATCAAAATAAACAGAACCTAAACTTCAATTAACTGCGTAAAGCTATATAATTAAGAATTATGCAACAAAAAAAAAGCTACATTACTCGTTAATTTATTTTAAACGTGAGACACATATAAAAAACACACACTTAAAAAATAAGTCTTGCATATTAATATTAGGTGATAGTAATAATTTACTCTATGTATAGTATGCAATCCCATTTTACAGATTTAGAATAAAATATAAGCAAAAATGCAAAGCAGCTTTATCTATATTTAAAATTCTACTAATAAAATGTTCACCCAACTAGAGAAATAACTATACATCTTCTTAGAATAACTCAAGCAAACCAACAGAAAGCTGGTGAATGCCACTATAATGTAGTAAAATAAATATATAATACGTTTTTTTATTTTACAAAGGAAGAGAACCAGGATGGACGCACTAAAGAAATAATGTTAGTAAAGAAAGATTGATCACAGACGACGGACCGAAATAAACAGTAACAAAGAGTATAATGGTTTCAGTCACCGAAGGTTGAGTAAAGTTACAGATGCACATCCCTACATTGCCGAAATTAATATATGGTATAGGTAGAAATGAATGATTTATTTTTTTCTATTTTTAAAACGCTATTCAAATGATGTTTCTTTCGAAGTCAGTTTATCTATTCAATGTAGTATTTTCCAGCTATAGAACAGTATTTGGCCACATAGCTAGACGACATGGCATTAATGAGTTTCCAGGGTTTTTATTTAAGATCTTCATTATGTTGGTTTGCTATCGCTTTTCTTTTCAATAGACCTCGAACACATTCATTGTATTGTTGTAAAGCTATATTAGATCAGATTGAAGTGAAATAATTCACGAAATGGTGACAAAATAATATGTAAATAAATGTGGATGGATACACTCACAAGAATGTTACGTTAGTTGAGAGGGATATAACACACACTATATGTTTATATCATCAAAGTGAACGACCAAATAAACATTATCGAATGGCAAAATACGCCTAGTTTTTAATTAGCTAATATTCAAATATTATGTTTATCTATGTGATCTATGTTCCCTATATACATAGTTCCATATTATTATATAATTATTTTAAAATATGTACATTATCTATATAATTAGTACTAATCTATAATGTTTTATTTGTACAAAAAAATCACATGTCAACAATAACGATAACATCTATAAAAAATTAGAATTTTAACGTAAAGATTTTGATAAATAAACATTTCATTAATCATTTATTATTCATGTAGTTATTTAATTACTTAATTTGTATATAAAGGCATACATAAAAGCAATATTATGATGGTTAAAATACATTATACGTGCCAAGGATGAGGTTTCAACAATTAACAATTAGAAACACATATTTTAAAATAAACACGGTTCAATATAATTATACTATACAATTAATATATCATTAACTAATGAGCTTACTGTTTGTTCTACCTTTCTTATTCACAAAAGTTTCTCATTAAATATCCACTAAAATATTCTTAATAGAATCTATATGAAAACCTTCAAAGAAATCGTATATTCAAATTATCTTTATTAGTAGTGTCTATATAATAATTAATGTATAAACTAGCTGTTTCCCAACATTCCATAGAACAATTCTAAATAGGATTGTATTAGATGATGATTTTAAACACAAAACTGCTTTTAATTTACGTTTTTATTGTATACTATATAATACTGTGATACTACTATTGTGTGATACTACTATTGTGTGATACTACTATTGTGTGATACTACTATTGTGTGATACTACTATTGTGTGATACTATTATCCTGCCCCTTCTTTGAAGTTAATCATTTTTTGCAATAATCAATCAATTCTAGGTATTTAAAATGAAAGATTTCAAATTATGAAATAGATGCCCGTAACAAAATACTTAAAAATACCTTATCTGTTTATAATCGATTAGAATTAGTTTATATATACATTTTAAAACGGTTTTTGAAAATGTTTAGAACATTCGTGTGATTCAAATATTTAAAGTATGGTTTTAAATGGATGATTAATTATTTATTGATCGGTTCTGATTATAATATTATTTTATATAAAATATTTTTTAGTACTGATATAATCTAAAACAATTTACAGTTTTAAATGGCAATTTATATACTGGTAAAAATAAGACACCAACAAATTATTTAATGTATTTATTCAATATTTAATTTTAAAAAATGTTTTATTATATATATATTTTTTTTGCATATTGATACAACATTTCATCATTTATGAAGTTTTTGAAAAAAATTAATTTAAAAAACTGATATTTAATTATTCTTTCAATAGGTTTTTGTCACCTACACGATACCTACACATCCGCATAAATGAATGTGACACACGCATATAATGATTAAACATTTTATCTTTCGCAATATTTTTTGTCACATTTAAGTTTCAATATAGGTATAAATAATAATAATATATTTATTGAAACCAATTATCGCACATTTATCAAATGACAAATGTATGCAGGTACTCACATATACAGCTACGTCCATTTTAATTGCGTGAAAGCGTTACACAGTTTAAAGTTTATTGCATTTAATTTTAGTAGAATCCAATAAGTCAAGGAGAACAGACAATATTACAGATTAAATAATTCCAATAATGAACAATGCATTAAATAATTTTTTTACAATTAATGAAAATATATATATGTTTAATTTGTAACTGTGGCCACATGTGTCATAGCGATTATAATACTAAAATAAAGTTAAACTAACCCAAGAAATATGTTATATAAACAGTGATATACATATATTACAATTCATCTATATTCATGGGAATTAATAATGAATGCAACACGTCTAAATTTATGGAAAGTTACTTAAATATTGTCTTTATTACAGATACATTTAGTAAAAATAGTGTTTATATACACTCTCGTAGCTGTTTTAATGTCTTACAAAAAGGAATACAAAATGTTGTTCAAGCGTACCTGCTCTTTAGATTTAATACATTGTTAAACTGCGATTGGAAATATATATAGATAATATTACAGATATAAATATATATATATATATAATATATAATCAATATATACATAGAAAAGCTTAAATTGTACTAACGGATTTACATTTTTAATTTTTTTGATAATATAATTAAAGTAAAAAAATATTAATATTATTATGCAGATTGTTAGAAACATTAACATAAAACAGATCCGTTACAATAAGAGATAATAAGGATATGTTCAGATTGAAATCTAAATTGGATAATGACTTTTCCAGAAAGAGACAACCATCAATTATCAACCGCAGACAACGGTGTAAGTTAATTAAGCGTGCGATAATATTTATATTGCCCAATATTGTTTTTGTTGGTGCGGGTGTAATTTTATTAAATACAGTTTCATAAAGTAGACTTCAAGACCTGCATGTTATAGTACGTTAAAAGTAAGTACTTTTATTACAGATATCTTAAAGAGTACAATTAAAATTATATTGTATCTTCCATGTTGTATAGACAGTACTGGTGTAGTATTTTATTGATGTTTACGTCAAGCTTCAATGCAACTTATTATCTAGAATTCAGGGAGATTAACATAACTAATAATACGTGATCATGATCAGATTTCTATATGCAGTTTTTACAATTTTTTAATATCGATAGAAAATTAATCAATTATTTAAGTTTATGATTTTTATTTATTTATTATTATTATATAAAACGCTAGTGTTTGAAAATATCGCAACTTTTGAATAATATTATTGAGAAAATATTTGAATAATAAATATAAATAGAAGCTATTGATAACATTTATACATTTATTTTTCTGCTTATATTTCATTAAATAAATTCCATGAAACCTTTGACACTTTATTAACATGTCATAAAAAATAACAAATTTAGAAATAATGTCATATATGTGAATCTTCGAAACCTTTAAGATTGACTGTAATAAAAATTATACATATACAAATTACTAATACATTCTCACTCACTGAAAATATAAAAAAATTTACATCGTCATTTTTTATCATTAATGACAAATATTTCACAACAATGTCTTTGCAAGTAGAAAAATATTGGCACTTATGTTATACAGAAATGTTGTATATTTTTTTTAATGTAGAAAATGAGTTTTGAAATAAATTATAATTACTTCAGCGGTTGTGGGGCTTTTCACTATAATTGTTATTACTAAATTTTACTAATAAAACACAATATATGACCCATATATCATTTTTATATGGAGAATTAAATCGCGACTTATTTGGCTGGTTTCAATTTGGTTACTTTTCAATTTCCAACTTTGATTAAAAGTATTTATACGGGTCAACCAACACAACGCACGGGTAATTTAAGGAGTTTATTGTCACTACATATTTAGACATAGAGTTACATATAGGACTGGTTTTGACTCGTTATTTAGAAAATCCATTTTATAATTGTCATAGAATACGGTCATTTCATTTTCATTTCCGTAAATAAGTTAACGAGTGAGTGGCTTACTCTTTCCGGATTTCAGAAATGCTAGATTAATTTGTTATCGTTGTTTTTGTTACCAGAAATGACAGTTTTAATGACATCCTCTATATACTGAACGAAATACAGTTAAAACTAATGTATTAACACAAAGGTAAAATATTTATTAGCATTTACATATTACAGAATTTAAATTGCACTTATCTACGTATAACAATAATTAAAATAAATAAACAAAACATAACATAATTCATTAAAATGGAAGTCAAAATAAGTATATATGTATAACTGACGTTTTAAACATTTTTACATATATATATATATTAAATAAATGATATGTGTTATTTGGTATATATATTACCAAACTTTTAGATTACATAAAGGTTAGAATTCATCACAACTACTTAAATGCAAATTTTCTGTTTTAAAGTTTAACATATTTTAACTTTAACATTTTCATTAAATGTTAGGTTTTATTAGCATTGTTATCGGTCAAAATTTGTTTTATTAGTAGATTGTTTTTTGTGCAATACAAATGAAGTTATTTTGTTTATATCGAATTAGAGCACAAACAAGAAAGCTGACTAGGGAATAAAAGAATATAAACAAAGTAAAAGGAACCTTGCGAATTAACTTATTAAAGAGGGGAATTGAATTTTATTGTTATATTTTATCGTTCAGTATGCACCAAAAACGTATAATTTTTTAAATATTATAATTCTAATGATTTAATTTTTCATTTTAATGAAAATACAATTTTTTCAATAATTTTAATTAATTTTTTCAAATGTAATTACAACATTTACAACTTTGTTTTATAACCCAAACATATATCGTATAAAGCTGCTGTAAGACTAAAGGGAAAAACGAATTGATTATTAAATATTTCATGAAGTCAAAATAAGTGAAATTCCAGTGTTATATGGGGAATACATTGTCGATAAAGAAGTTATAACTATGACAGAAATCAAGAAGATAATGAAGCTACTTGGCTAATAGTTAATATAATCTTTTTGATACTTGAGACACGACATATCTGATGAAAAAAGTATTGGTATTTGGAAAACTGACTATCAATTATTATGCGTGCGGTGCCATAAGATCTTTGATCAACAGATGAATTTGAATAAATAGATAATTGAAGGAAACGATGCAAAGAGCTCACCATAAAATACAATGATTTATAAGTTTATACATATTTAAACTTTAAACAATTCTCTACCTGATTATAGAGATTAATTAATGTTTCGTTTAAAACTGTTTCAGATCGGTTTGAAAGAATTAGACAATAGTATTTTGATTATTTTAATTACGTTGATTTTTTTGCAGCTTATTTATATATTATTATGTAATGTTTTTTTTAAATGTTTTATAATTCATAATTTTTTTAATTAAAAAAATTTTTGGATGTGGAATTATTTGTATTTGATATTTTAATATTTATTAATGTAATATTGAATATTTATAATAACAATTATTTCACATTCATTTATTATATGTATAATATAATAAGACCATATCGTAAAGCAAATTACAAAAAAAAATCAGCTGCTAATGACATCATTAACGGAACAATTCCGACATAAAACACTTTTTTGAAGTAATAAAAGTAAAATATCTAAAAAATATTGATAAAGCTAGCAATATTTCAAAAATATTTTTCAATCAGAAAAAATGACAAACATACTTATTTCTAATTCTAATAATCCGCTTTCATTTTTAAAGTCATGATATATATTATAAACCTTCTAAATCGATCAAGATAAACATATTACCACCTGCAATGTCGACAATATGCACTATAGTACTCATTATATCAATATACGAATGCACTGAATAGTACAACCAGATTAATAAATACTCTTTTTTAATATCAGCAATTTTTTTAATGATGTGACTGTGTATGTATACATGACCTTGAATTACCAAATTATAAATGATACCATTATTAACATTAGTATATATTATATATATATATATATATAATTGTGAAAAAGGCTTTTTAAAGATATAGTGCCGGCCTGTTCAATAAGAAATAGCCAGAATAATTTTATTAAGTATTTGTATTCTTGGTTTTTGTCAAATTATCGATCCCTTTTTTGTTGTAATTATTAGGTCTCCGTTGGTAATTTTGGGTGTGTCTAAGCGTAATAATTAGATACAGGCGACAATTTCTTCCCGGAATGATTACTTTGATAGAGTTCTCCGACTCGTATATAGATGTAACTCTCTCTTCACTTTACAAATATCGCATAGTCTTCGCGCAGAGTGCAATTACATAATTTACATTTTGGAATAACAATTCTTGCCTTGAAAAAAACTATATTTTAAGCTAAAAAGTTTTCTTAAAAACATGAAATTGCAAACAGTTTCATATTGAAATTAGAAAGCAACACTTTTGTTCGTTATATTTTTGATTACGTGGTGTACAGCTATTGGTATTATAGATATTTTTAATGAATAAATTATCATATATTCCAATGTTTTAACCTAGCATAAGATACAAACAATACTATTTCCTTCTATTTTTCTATAAGAAGATTTATCTTTTATTAGATTAACGTCACGATTGCACTTACTTCGAATATTTGTTGTACTTTAATTAAATTTATGTAATTGATTAATTTATTTGTTATAATTTTTTGAACAAAGTTCTAGTTTAAAATGTTTATTATTATATTTGATAGTAGTAATCTATATTTGACTATATAATTTTTATATGTGGTAGTATTTATTCAAAGTATAAATATTGAAATCATTTCATTACTTTGATAAGACAAAATACATACACGTGATATATTATATATATTTTACACTGAAGACATACTAACAGTCTTAAAGATAAATCTTGTACATATATATATATATACTTATAATATATTTTACAACAAAAAAACGGAAATTAATTTAAAAAGATTATGGTATAAATCACAAGTGAAACCTTTATCTGGCTGAAACCATTTATTTCAGTTTATCTCATTCGTAAATTTATTAATGTAGTACAAGTAACAAACTAATCTAATTTAACTTATCTAAACTTATCTAATTTAAAATAATATGTATGTAAATTGCAATCAATCTGTTGCAGTTTTAATATTTATTTTGATGATCAAATGTTGAAATATACAGAAATCAGTTCACGTTTTGTTTTGCCTTACATTACATATAAATAAATGAAAAGGGGGGGGGGGGGGGGGGGGCGGATTA
>JAUZND010004588.1:14530-30980 GCA_034780555.1 Coelogynopora nodosa
CACCCCCCCCCCCCCCCCCCCCCCCCCCCCCCCCCCCCCCCCCCCCCCCCCCCCCCCCGGAGGACAGACATGCATGAACTTCTACAGTAAATCAAATAATTATTGATAAATCAAATTATCTTTACCAATAATTGATATGGTTTATGGGACCTATATTATAGTTTAAGTGACCAATATAATATTTTATGTGACCTATATTATAGTTTTTGTAACCTATATTATAGTTTATGTGACCTATTTCATAGTTTATGTGACCTCTATTAAAGATTATGTGACCTATGTTATAGGTTTTAATTTACTGTTCACAATTAGTTTCTTTAAAATAATTTATTTGAACTGTATTAGATATTTTAAGCCTTCTTAATTATCATGTCTTATTATTTTATAAAAGCATGCGTATATACAGACAACTGTGTACACAGTTTATTAATTTAATAAATGAGATTCAAAACTAGCCAAAGTTATTAATAGAACATTGTTTTTATTATATGCGCATTTTTAAATATATGTATTAATATGATATCAATAAATGAAACACATCTCATATAGTTACAGTTATTCAATTACAAAAATTAGGAACTATAGTATACAAAAAGACAGTGTAATTAGTTTAATTAAATTTATTATAAAACAATTTAATTCGTGGTGCACCTTAATCTTATTTAAAGAATTTGACACACTAAAAGTTGACTTATATTTTTACGTTTACGTATAAGTTCTGTTCGTACAAAAACAATAATAAACATTTCGGGAAGTAGCCTACTGTTTAAATTCTAACAATAACTAGTAATCATTTTGTATGCTTTTGTAAAATGTTTGCTATTAACAGAAACTTTATATCGAACAACCGCTTATTTAATGCAATGTAAAAACTATCAAATAAACTTTTTATTGATGTTTCTGTAAATCGGTAAAAGTCAATAACTACAAAAGGACTAAATATTAACTTACTACGAACTTCAAAATAACAAAATGGAAATAGTCCATCCGCACAAAAAAAGTCAACAAACAGATTTAGCGGTTATTTAAAAAATCTTATTTTTTTTATTAAATTATCGAATTAATGTATTGTATAATAAATATGTATATGTGTTGTTTTTTTCTTTCATTTTCTTTGATTCTAAATGATTTTATTAATAATAAAATTAAATTTAACATTCACGACAAATACGAAAGGCAATTAATGCGCTTAAATGTAGAACTCATATTTATAGTCTTTTACTCTTATTTAGTTATAGCCTATATCATTCAACCTAAATAAAAAGTAATCGAAAAAACTACTTATCTCATTGTGGTCCATTGCACACTGCTCGCAGTATTTTTAACGGGTAATGGGTGAAAACTTTTGAAGCATTAACATTTAAATTTGTTTTAAATGGATTGTCCTCTACTTTTTTTAGTAAGAAAATATTGTTAAAATACTTTTTCTAACGAAGTTAGTTATCCTTTTGATAGTTAATTATTTCGGGACACAGATTTCAGTGGAATTGTTTTTAATTGTTTCATTGAATTCTAATTCAGTATAATGAAATTGTATTTAAACAAATTATTAATTAAAATGCAAGTATATATTTAGCAACTATGTAGTGTATATTAATTATTATTTTGAAAATTAAAATTCTGCAACAGCATAGATTAGAATAATAAAATAATAGTGGATTAAGGCAATAATATTATAAAAATAGTCAATTAAATCCGTTACTATACGACCTAATCGAAAATGTATAGACTTAAGTTGCAATTTTCTTATCAATTACTATTAAAAATATATAATATCATAATATCAAACTAAATAGTTTTTAATTTGATTGGCATACTTAATATGATAATTAGACATAAATTAACTATTTAAAAAAATAGCATCCAAAATTACATGCTATGCATAAGCGAGAATATATATTTAGACTATCATAAATCTTCAGACTTGTAGTTGTAGTATTGCGATCCCAACCATAAAAAGCGATATCGCATATGCAAGATGATGATCTTCAATTATTATTGGGGTAATTTTATAAGTACAGAATTAACATTTCAAATTCTTAATACAAACATTAAAATATGTTTACTTAAATTATATGCTTTAATAACTAAATAATCTTCCACAATGTGCTCCATAATAGTGAGATTAAATGTGCATTATATATTGTTTAAAATAAATTTAGATTTTTTAAATGATTGTTTTAATAACATCTTTAAATAAAATGTAACCTATTATTGGTTTTTTTAGTGCTAATGTTTCACTTATTGCAAAATATAGAGTCTTATAATGTATTATAAATAATACAATAGGCGTTCTTTTAACCCGCAAATTAACATATTAAGGGATACCACTGTTTCATTTTCTGTTATGAAAGCTACTATAATTATAAATTATCGAGATCTTCATATTTGTATAAATATTTTTTATTTTTAGCTCTATTCGTTTTATAAGTTTGCTATGGCTCTTTCTACAGAATAACGAAGATATGTTGTAACGGTCCCTATATCATAGAACGTTTTCTTAAATTAATTAATTATTATTAATTATCTTTCCGTTGATTCTTTTTACTTCAAAGTTTTGCTATTCATATGAAATGTTGCATATGATATAGAGATAGTAAATAGTTAAAGTTGTAACTATCTGGAATAAATGTCGCTAAATATGTATAAAACTAGAAACTCTTTTTTAATTCTATAAACAAATAATATGAATTTAAGTTGGGATAAAATTTTTCTCCTTATTATAATGTTTATTTGGTTTTGAAAACCCAAAATTTACCTTTTTATATATTGTACTATCAATCAAATAATTCAGTATTTAAGCAAAAATAAATAAAATATATGCAATTTTCACTATGTACTTTTATAACGAGTAAAGCAAATAACACATTTAACTGAAAAGATAATATTCGAATGTAAAAATCAAATTGGAATACATTAACCCAACATTTTTCTAAAATAATAATATGAAATTTTACCATTTTAAAATTATTTATAATTTTAAATTAAAATTTAAATAAAATGATTTAGTATTTCATAAAGGATGTTTTTATAAGATAAACTTAAATATATTTCATTTGTTGTGAAAATATTTCGTATAAATAGTTTAGTCTGATTTTTTAACAATTATGTATTTATTATATTTAAACTTCCGACTATAAGTATAATACATTTAAATAAAATGTATACATTCTTAGAAGTTAAGATCATAATTCAATATTTATAACATTTATTTAAAAACTTTTACTACCATTTGAGGGATTTGAATAATATTCTTTTATTGATCATCAATATTTTAATATTTTACTAAAAATTTAAGTTAGAGTAGAATATATCGTCTGAAAGTGTGTTAACTAGATTGAAAGTTAATACGCCAGATGTGTGTAGTTGCAATTAATTTAATATTAATGGAATTTATAATAAGCGCAAAGTAAAGAATCATATACACAACATTCTCTTAATGGCTTTATGCTGCACTGGGGGTGATTTCCGACATCCGTATCACCCTCCCCACCTCCTCTCTTTCTCCACTTTCCACATTTTTTAATATCCCCTTTAGGATACCATACCTTTTGCAATTCGGATATTATTTAAGTAAAGTAGCCGTGAATGAGTCGACAAAGTAAAAGTATAAAAGTTCAATACAAAATTAATATAATGGATTGTGGATTGTGTGTGTGGATTGGAATGTAGGCTATGTGAGTATATAAGAGAACGTTTTTTAATAGCAAAAGTCAAACCAAAGCATTGAAGTTATAGTTGAGGGACTTTGTGGAAAATTAACTTTCAGTGTAGTGTTTTTTTCAAAACCTTTTCTGTTTGTCTTCATTAGGATTATCCTGCTCTTATCCTATGCGCGTCGTGCATCATCATCCAATTGCGAGGGTCTGTATCGTTGGCAAAAGACAACATATAGTTTTCGTTCACCTGCTTGTAGAGAAGAGAAGGTTACAATTTTTTAGATATTTGGCTGTCAAAATCTGGTTTAGATCAATGTTATCGATTTTTAGTAATAATTCTGACATACATCATTTGAGCTCATTCGTTATTTACTGTATTTTTTATGATGTGAGAAAATTATTTTCAGTGATATGATAAAGGTTGGGTTTTTATTGTTATATTGTTGCAATTAAATTAAAAGAAACATAGAATGGAGAATATTTGCGCGTGCTACCAATAACTGCATAATATATAAATATAGTCAGTATACGGTTCAATTAAATTGCAAAATATTGAATACACTTAAGTTTTCGATAACATAAATTAGAGCGTTTCAATTCAATTATGTTGGAAGACACTAAAGAAATCAATATATATATATATATACTTTAATATAATAATTAATAAATTAAATAATATAATGGTTTTAAACATTGTGTTAACACCATGAGAATAAATATTTATCAGCATTGGAGTAATTTGGTTGCTTCGTATAACAGTTATAATCAAGTAATAGAGTGTCTTTATTTAGAAAAGTGTTGCCCATTTATTAGACTACTTGAATGTGGATGTGAAGGAAACCGATTGGAATCCCTGTTCAGACCCCATTTTTCTCTGGATGGTAACTGTATCAGTTAAGTTTTATCGACAATTACGATGGAATGATCGTGAAATGATCGATGAACGATGTCAGGAAATTATGAGAAACAAAATCAAATAAATTGTTTGCTTATATCACTATGACAAAATGATAACATAATAAAAAGTATGAATTTTCTGAGGGAAAGTGGTCAGTAGCAGGAATGTGTTCAGTGAGCAGTATTGAGTGAATGCCCATCTATTTCCACTCAATATAAAAATGATATGTTCAAGTTTTAATTAAATCCAGATCCAAAGAAAGGAATAAAAGAAGAGTCACAAATATAAACAACAAATCATAACATAAGATTATATTATACTTAAATTTTAAATTTTAGACACTAGCAGTTAAATGAAGTGTAATTATATGTTGGGTCAGCACATTAAGTTTCCCCTAATTTACGCGGATCAATTAATCATATGATTTGCCGTCACCATATTATAAAGATATTATTTTCGTAAATTGAGATAATTTATTTAATCGATAATATATGAATGATGGAAATTATGGTTTTATCAAAGGATCGAATAAGAGCCTCTTGCACTATTAAAGAGTGATATTGTTGCTCCTCAAATATTTAGAAATATTTGTCTAAAAATATGGGAAGTTAATTTATAATTTACATAAAGTAAATAAATTGTAATCGTTGTTTATAAGTATAGATAGAAAATATTTAACTGGTACAAAGGATTATAATTATATTCTTCATAAAGTTTATTTGAAGGAAATATTTAGAAACAAGCTAAATGCAAGTACAGTAGGCTGAAATAGAAAATATGAAACAAACATTTTTAAATAATACGAACGAATAATAATAACTGATTCAAATATGATACGTTGACTGATCTAAACCTAATTAATAAAACTTTATTTCAAAACCTTTACTTCTTGGCCAATTTTTTTACTGAATTTCATTCTCTCACAACCTGTTCTGCTTGTTGTGTCTGTATGTCATTAAGTATTTTTGTTATGCCCGCTAAGTTTCACAATGATTGCCAGTGCAATATTTACATGTGTAAAGTTTTTGTTGGTGATGACCTTGTTAAATTTGTTTGTATAGCTTCTTCATTAATACTGTAGTTATTTCCATGCATTTCACCCTGTATGTCTGTCAACTGTAGCTAATGACAGTCAAATGTGTCCTTTTTTCTCTTCTAAATCTCTATATTATGCTTTGTATTTCGTATTTTTTCGATGTTTAAGTTAACTTATAGACGGTTTTCGCATTGAACATTTTGTCAAAAAGCTTTTTTATAGTAGGTAACTCCAAAAAAATCCTAATATGTCCTCTCAAAATTGATTAATGATGTATTTTACAATTCGTATAACAATTTTATACTAATATAAGAATGACCAGCACGGCTAGTTGTCAATAAGCTTGTTTTCGGAGAACACTTTTTTTATAACTGCACTGCCATTATACATATAGTTAGTGAAGACTTACATTTAAGTATATGGACGAATTTAATGTACCCCTGGCCACGAATTTCATCTACCCTTGGCCACGCATTTCATTTATCCTTGGCCACGCAGTTCATTTATCCTTGGCCACGCATTCCATCTACCCTTGGCCACGCATTTCATCTACCCTTGGCCACGCATTTTATGTACTCTTGGCCATCCCATACAACACTTTTATAATTAAACAATAAACTTAATTATTTCTGAAAACTAAAGCAGATTAATTAAATTGATATGAAACTATTGAGACACTACATAGTATAAAAACAAACATTTGTTATGTATTAAACTAGTAATGTATAATATATACACATGACACTACATACTAGACGAATAAAGAAAACTGTTTATAATATAAAAACTAATTCATTATTATTCAATCATGCACTTGAAAACAATAAACATTAAACAAAATTCAATATGCAATATATGAATTTGCTTAAACATATAATTAATTATAGGAGTGTATAAGAGTAACAAGAAACACTTAGAAAATCTAGGAAATATAGCAGCGATATGACATCTTCTATTAGGATCCGAACGCTATTTTCATACTGAAATCAAATCCGCCTGTCTTTGTAACCTTTCATCACAATCTGATAAATTAACAATGACTATATGAGGATATAAGGATAGAAGCGTGAAATAAGTCTAGCATTTAAGAAATCTATTTAAACTGAGTCAGTATATGTTCACACATAAGCTCTAACATTTTAGATGCATAACATATTATATGATAGAATGAGTGATGATTTCTAATAAATATCTCTGTTCCTGTTGACTTTACATAAAAAAACATAAAAATATAGAACATTTTATTCTATTGTACTGATTGAGATAGATACGGTGGGCGTTTTTCACTAAAAGCATACACAATAATTGTCACTTTTATATTGTTTATATGGTCTAAGTTTTTTTAAACTTTATTTATAAATATGACAAAAATATGAAGGCGGCCAACCACACCTCACACACATTCGAACTTGTTCGCCTTTGAATTATATATTTCACCGTAAATGGTATTATGTATCAAACCTAATAATGTAAATGGTATTCTGTATTCATTCAAACTGTTTAAAAGACTGAAAATTCAAATGTATTAATTAATAACAAATTATTTAATATAAGTACTCTTGGAGTAGTGTTTACACTTGTGATCAATATCAAAATTATCAATATATTAGTAGCATAATTTACATTTATAGTAAAATAAAATTTGAATAAATAACTGGATTATCGGATTAAATGAATTTGTAATTTAGCTTGCGCAACTCATACATTCTATGAATTTAAATCTTCAATCCAGTCCTTTATCATATGCTTCGTTGACTAAATACAAAAAATTTCAAATAAACTGTTCAATTGATCGTTTAACATTTTTAATATTGGTTCTACATTTAATTTTTATGCTACTAGAAGGAAACAGTAAGAAACGAGTAGTGTATGTTTTAGTTTTGATTAAGCGAATTTATACATTTCGAAAAATGCAATAAAATAAGAATGTTTGCATAATAAACTTAATTATTTTATAAAATATGTTAATGTAGGCGAAAGAAAGTATCCTAAAATTACAGTTGAAATACGTAGATGAATAAATTGCAATGATACAGGTTCAGCACGCTACAGTACATAAAAGAGCCTCTGTAATATTGGTGATATTTGATAGCCTTGATGTATATACAATTCTCAACACAGTATTTGTACTAATATTTAAATGAACAAAAAATGAGGGTGGTTTTTCAATGGGATATATTTCTTATTACATTTGAAATAAGTGCACCCTGGAAATTTCTTTTTAGGATTATTCAGATAAAATGTTAAGCTTTCATAGAACACAATATTTTTTTTGTCATTTTACAATTGTGCATATAAATGAAACTTATTTTTACATTGAAAAATACTTCATTTTTATTATCAAAACAAGTATAATTTGAAAATAAAAACTAAATGAGGGAGATTATAAAATGTAAGCCCTAGTATTTTGTTAAATAACTCTCTGTGTATATACAGTATATTGTATACTGCAATTTGTTTATAATATATTAAATATCAAAATATTAAATGGAATATTCAATTTTACGCAATTTTGTTAATTGTAGTTTGAAAATTATGGTTTTATACAAATTCAAAATGGAAATGCATTTAAATTTAAAAGTATATAGATTTTGAGAGTTGAAAAGAAGAGAAAACGTATACTTTAAATAAAAATAATGTACCCGTTTTAACATATTATTATAAAAAAACAATATCGTTAAAATTGTTTTGGTCTTTATTAAACAAACAGTTGTCCTCTACGTAAGTTTAAAATATAATGGAAAATTAGAACACTTTTTAAAATGATTAATAACCATTGTTTTTGTTTTCTCTGTATTCTGTAAGTTTCCCTTTGTGATTTTATGCCTTCACTCGTAAATAGAATGAGAAAAATGTGGAGTTATAAATAACGATTCAATAATTACAGCAGTGTTCAGATTTTCAAAATTATTTTATTATTCAGACAGTACAAAAAATTACCAAATCTTTCTGAATATTGTTTATGTTTTTAAATATGTTTTTAGGATTTTTATGATATATATTTATATATTTTAAATATATTTATAATAATATGTATTTATTATTATTTTTTAATAATAAAATGTTCATAATTTATTATATAGTACGCAAATGACTTTAGATTTGAATTATTATTTTTTAGAATTAATTTTACTATTTCTTCACTAGCAGATTTTATTTTAGAAAATAAAAGTTGATATTATTTATTAGTTATTTTATAAATCGTACATGATTTATAATCACCGTAACATAATAGATAAATATATAAATTTGTTGAAAAAATCATTCAGGCAAAAATAGAAATCAGAATAATATATTCGTCCTACTTATTTATTCCATTAAACATACTAATTATTATGAAAAAAATTGAAATATAGTTAAATATATAGAAAATTGAATAAAAACAAAAAGTAAAATATTTCAATATATTTCAACATTTGGCATTTCTGGATATTAGTGAATAAATAAAAATTAAAAATATGTTATACATCATTTAATAATATAATAAATAAATATAATAACATGCACAGTGTGCTTCCCTAATTTCCGATAACTATTAAAAACTAACATTCAACTTTAAAATCTATAATTACTTTCCCATATTAAGTTTTATTCCGTAAACAAATATTTTAAAGCATAAACTATAAAAAGCATTGAATAGTTAGAATGAAACGTGACATATTTACATCTAAATATCTTTTAGTATTTAAAATGTTCTCATATACAGTTATCTCGTTCTGGGAAAGAGAAGTTTTTTTGATCGGCAATTAAAGCATATTTATTCATAGATTATTTTATAATACTATATATAATAAGATCATTTTAGGTATTTTATTTGTGGTCACAATTATGATTTGATGTTACATATAAAATATGTAATTGTTATTATTTATCTTAAATAATTTGAGTACATGTACAGTATGTTTTAAATATATAGCATAAATAATGACCAACATTAATATTTTGATGTGAATCTATCAAAGAACATTTTAATAAGGAAGAAATGTCTCGAAGAAATGTTCTTTGCAATTAAACATTTTTTCAACAAAAGTAATTTGTTTTTCAAATGAAAGTTTTGATAACATTTATTTGCAACAAAAATTAAATATATTAGTTAATTATAGAAAATGGAGATAAATAAATTTACAAATATAATTTTTAAAAAACTATTTTATGCCATAATTAATCAATTATAGTCATATTTCATCTAATTTTCTTCAATATCAAATGCCATTACAAAACTCATTAATGAACAGATTGTTACCCTATTTTTCGATTATTATAATTTACGTATATTACACGTAGTTGCACAATTGGTGTTATGTGTCTATTAAATAAACATTTTTATACACATTTGTTATTTTGTCGAAGTATGAAAATCTTTAATGAATTTTTATATATTTTTGAGAATTTATTTGATTATACTGTAGCTCCTTTGAGTTATAAATATTAAACTAATATTTAATTAGTTGATAACATATGAATAATTTCATTACTTAAATAAAGAATTGAAAAATTAATAAAATTAATTTTTAAAAAAACAATTTTAAACCCGTAAACATTTATAAAAATCTGTATACTCTTTTGTTCGTGCTTCCTTAATTTTATAATATTAAATTAAAAATATGGCAATATTTATATTATCTATTGGAGTATATGTAACAGTTGTCAAACTGATATAATCTAAGAATTTTAGAAACACATCTTATTATTCCAAGCGGGTCCTATAAAACAGAAAATATAACAAATAACAAATATCACGATGTTAAAACAATAAGTAATAATAATTTTATTTTATTTTGTATAGAACGTATGATTATATATCTGTATATGTTTACATACCCGTCATTTCTCTCAAATATGTCCGTATGTTTTATATATACGCGTATATCGTTTATCGAACATAATTGTACATAATTGTATTGTACACATATAATACACATATTGCAGATACTGCATGTACTCGTCTTTTCGTACCCCATACTATAGTATATTGCTATATAAATATTTCAATTTGTTATTAAAAATAAATCCTAGGTCTCCATATCGCCATCTGCTGATATGATATTCCTTATCTGAAATTAATTTTAAAAGTTCCACTTCGCAAACATTTCTGTTGTAAAATCATGCAATGATACTTTTTCTTTTCTGAAATAATAGGGCCTACTTTAAATATTGTTATAATATTTGTTAAATTAATTTAATTTGATTATATATATAATATTGAATATATATATATATATATATATAAATATATTATGTTAATTGTTAAAATATTTCTTTAATATTGGTGTTATTAAAAAAATAACACTTCTTTCAAAAAAGGAGAGAATGTTTCAGTTCTGGATTAAAAATTACAAAAATTGCATATTTATGAATGTATTTTAATAAAAATTAAAAAAGGTATTTGGTACAAATACAAATAATACAAACAATTAAGAAACTCTATTCATAAAAAGAAATGATGCACACCGAAATATATCAATCCATGAAAGCACCTTCATAATATAGATATATTATATATGATATTTAGCTTTGAATACTGTTTATATAAAATCAGATAACAACTAATTTTACCAAAAAAATGTTTCCTCAATTTTACTTACGTGAAAACCTACAAGTGTCAGCTATTAATTTTCTGTATTTTTTACATAGAACATACAATGTAAGGTCATATTTGAGTACATTTTGAAGGCTTAGGACTGATGGCGTTAAGAAAATAATACTTCTTTCTAAAGAGAAGGGAGGGTTACAAGTTTCAGTCCCAGATTACTAATTCCATAAATTGTATATTTATAAAGCTTTAACATGATTATGTATATAACCCAAGCCAGACAAAATAATGCAACGTAATAGCTTTAAATTGGATGTAGGATATTATGTTATTGATAATAAATAGTTATTCTCATAGAATTAAACAAAAAGTTTTTCATAGTTTAAACTATTTAATTCTGCAATACGTAATATATCTATACTAATGACATGCATCCTGTTGTATAACATGAGGTAAAAAATTGATAGTGTATAAATATTCAAACTGCTTCTCACTGCGATTGATTATAATAATTTGGAATCAATGAATACTTCGGGACTACAATCGGATTACTTCGAGACAGAACTTAGAATTTAGAATCGAACTTAAAAAAAATTAAATAGTATGTAAATATTTATAGAGTAATGTAATTTAAAAAGTATTAAAGTTGATTAATTATAAATCTTTATTTGAAATTAGTCTTACCTTAAATTGGTTTCAATTCATTTAACCAATTTGATTAATACAATTTATTTCAATGAAACATTTAATTTAACAATACGAAGATAAATATTTGATATCACATCTAATACGAATTAAAACGATAAATAAATAAGTAAAATTCTACCTAACAAATGAAAATTAAATGTAGATATAACGACAAACCATTTTCATTTACCTAGTCGATTATAAAAATACAATATATTAGAAATCGATTTTATATCAAAAATGTTTTCTTTTTCTTTTTGTAACTGTTCGTGATGATTTTCTAAATTAAATTCTTCTTCATGAAATGTTATTAAAAATAAAATAAACATGTCAGTCTTATCTCATAAAAACACCACTATATAAATAATCATATTTATAAAATATAACACTTAAAATGATGAAGCATTAGTGGGTTCAAAGTCTCTACCGCACTGCAATTTTTATGTTTAGTTATGCAAAGTTATGTTTGTTGAATTACTGTTATGATACTACAAACAAACCACATAAATATAAACAAAATAAACAAAAAACATAAATATAAACAAAAACATAAATATATAACATATCAGTGCAGCAACATCGACTATATAAGGCTAATGAAGCCCATTAATTATCGTATAATAAATAAAGCTTGACTATTTTGATTGAGATCACAACTTTTAATAAATGTTTTCCAAATTTAAAATCTAAATAACATAAACATATAGTACTATGGTACTTAGGATTAAGGAAGGTTTGGGTTGCAATTCCCAGGATTATTGTCGAAGACTCTATTAGTTGGTATTCCCAGGAGTATTGTTGAAGAAAAGTATGTGTTGTTATATTATCGATATGTTATTATTTCCATATGTTATTAATCTAAATTTAAATAATAAAATAATATCATATTTTGACAGGAAATTCGTATAAAAAAGTAATAATTAACATAAAAAAGAAAATATAAAAAAAGTAAAAACTTAATATGTAAAAAAGAAAATAGTATCGAACTAAATTCAAAACGGATGATCGTGATCTACTCTCTGCAATCAAAATACTCAAATTTGTGTTCAGGTTCAAAGAAAGTTTTCCAAGTTTAAATAGTCAGTCGGTCACAGTATTGACTAATATATTCCTATATATTATATAGGAAGCTGTAGGCCTAATGAAATAAAATGACATAAATATATATTATTCATTTGAGTTGTTTCATTTGTACTGAACATATGATATATTATATATATATATATATATAGCCATTAATTTAATATATATATAATTATATATACACATACATACATATATATATATATATTAATGTGTCGTTTTTGATGAAAGAATTACGAGACAGCTTGTCATTATGAATGTTAAATATATATTTTTAAATTGTTTCTAATGTATTTATCTGACAAAAAGAAGAACAATATATACACATTATTATTTTACAAAACTACATATCTTTTCAGATAAAATTATATGTTTTAAAATATAATCAATCTGCTCATCGCAATCCGAAACTTTATATGTATAAAAGCTATTCCGTTAATATTCTAAACGTTATATTTGTATTGCTAAATATAACATTTATAGTTGTATTTAAAGTATAAACATATAGACACATCTACGCCTACCATCAGACACTGCTTTGCCACCGTTTTACCTTAAATCGAGCCTAATCCGACGCCCCTCCGATAGCAGTTTATCCATGTTTATGTGAACGATTCTGTTACTTGGCCTCTAACTTAATTGAATAAAGCATTATACAGAAAGGCATACTACTACAATGGCGCCCGCAGGCACACTCATTATACGCATTTGCGTATAGTATTTTTTTTTAGCAATTGGCACCCGACTAAAGTTTGTGCCTTATGGTTAAATTACAGTATTATAATTTTGTATCTATATGTACATAAAACCATATTTATACACATTTAGTAATATGCTTTTATGGTGTGATTTTTGTATATATTATAATATCGTTTTGGCGCCCCCTAGAAGGAGTGCGTATATAGTTTTTAAAATCCTTCGGGCGCCACTGCTATTATAACATATTAAAAAGTTTTACTTATCTAAAACTAATTTCTAAATGTTTAATAATCTACTCAGAGAAAATTTGAGAAAATATTCTCTTTCATTGATTGTTTACTTTTCCTACGATGTGTGTAAATATTTTCCTTCTTTAGTTTTTCCTAGTTTTTCAGTAATTAAAGAATCCAATGGTCATTGATTATATGTTTCCATCATGAGCAAAGCCGAAATTCATCAATAGCCTACATTAATTCACAATATCACGTTATTGTTTTTTAACACAGGATCAGGTTTTATATAGAAACTATAATATTGTATATATATATATATAGTATATAGATATATATATATATTATGAGTCATTGCTAAGTAATTTACCTGATTGATGAAAATATTCAAATAATTATAAATAATAGTATATTGTATGTATTGTACATATTATTTGTATATAGTTTAATAAAATCAAATTGTATTGCATTCCTTTAAAATTAATTAATCTTTAATAATATACGTATACCCATGCATACTAATATATATTTTTTTAAACAAATAATAATATTTAGTTTTAACAATCTGTTTAAAACATTTCTGTGTTGATCCTGTTTAAATTGTCATTATTAAACAATATTTTTTTAATATATCGAAATCATTCGAAATAAAAGATAGCATATTAGCATATATAAATATTGATGATCTAAAAAATGGTATGAAAAATGTTTGTAATGTCAACTATGTAAGTTTATTAACGCAATAATAACGAAAAGAACATCATTCATATAGTTGTAAACTAATCATTTTTTTAAATCACCACTCTCTCTTTCCTCATGTTTAACACGAACATTCCCCCTACATCAGTAATTTACATATCACATTCTCTTGCCTTGGTGGGTGTTCACCAGTGTCTTGATTAAGTGTTCTTTAGTGATACTATTGTATTATTAGACGACAATGTTTAATTAATTGCATACGTAATATTGTATTCGTGTATAGAACTGTACATACTTCCTCATCATTCACTGTTCAGTATAATTACTGAAAAAGAGTAATTAAAAAAAAAAGTTATGATACTAGTCAGTGTGTCCTGTTTTTTTATTATTTGTTTTGAAATATAAATATTATATTTTAATGTTTAAAGGAAATTTTCTGTCTCTAATTTACTGACATATTGTCTTATATTAACATATCACGTTGTCTTGTATTTTCATATGTGGGTGAGGCGAATTTAATTATTTTGTTCCTGTTCGGGTGTGAATGATCTTTCAATAAATTGGATTAGTTGTATAAACATAACATCATTACAAATTGTCTATATCCCTAAGTTTAATAAACATGCATTCAATAAACCGAATAAGAATAAGGCAATTTATAAACATGATCTATATTCACTTTTTATAAAAAATGAACTGGTGTAGCGCAATATCATTTATACAGTGTTAAGATTTAACACAAAATTCATTAAATGCCTTCAGACAGTTTGCAAAAATTGTTAAAAATCCAGCTGTGTGATAAATAACACCAGTTTACAAATTATAGTAGAGTTTTTTCAACTAAAATAAAAAAACTTTTTCTAAATGTAATTGAATTAAAACAGTCAAACCGATTTATTCTGCCATCCAGCTGGTTCAACTCAGCCGTGCTTCGTATAGGAATTATTAAACAAATAATATAATATTTATTTATTCTATTCAACTTATTTTTTTATGCTATAGTGAAATGTAAAACACCTATAATTATGACATGACATTTCATTTCTTATCCGTTTTAATCATTATATATTACTTAATGTTCTATTAAAAATGCAAAACAAAAAATAACTAATAGGAACAAAGACTTATCTCCATACATAAAAAGGAAACTTTGTCGTAAATCAAACGATACATAGACTACTTTATTAATATTTTTAACATTTTACAATTGTTATTAGTGTAATATATATTAATTTGAATATACCTGTAGCATATTGTATATAATAGTTAACATATTTTTTATTTATTTACTAAATGGATACTAAATGTAATAAAGGGAATTTATTCATAATACAACAAACTAAATATTAAGGTAATTACTTTTATATTATTACGCCTTATAAATATACTTTAAAATGAGTTTTTATTAGATTTTATATCGTTTTATATTGTATTAGTGAATTCAGAATGTTTAGATATCATAGGTTCAAGTTAAATTTGCTTTCAATATTAAATAGTTGATATTTACTAATCAAATTAAACAAATGTCATATTCATTAACCGAAATTGAAACATTTATTAAATGTGTTCATTTTTATTTTTAGAAATATCGCATTTGATATGGATCTTGATGTAGGACTAGTTGTAGATTTTGAAACTCATGATCTAAGATTATTATACTCTAGATAGATAATATCAGGGGATTTCATGTCGAAGTATGTTTTTCACAACCTAAAAATATTGTTTGTTGTTGCGTGAAAAGAAATTACTTTCAATTTATTTTCAATTTAATTTGAATATATTTTTAATTTATTTTCAATTTATTTTTTAAATTATTTTCAACTTATTTTTAATTTATATTTCAATTTATTTTCAATTTATTTTCAATTTATTTTCAATTTATTTTCAATTTATTTTCAATTTATTTTCAATTTATTTTCAATTTAT
>JAUZND010004589.1:0-11628 GCA_034780555.1 Coelogynopora nodosa
GCCTTAGTACTCAGCTGCTGTCGACCCCCCTCTCCCCCTCTCCCCCTCTCTCCACTCACCCCCCGCACCCCATCCACTTTTGACTATACTCATCTGCTGCGTATTTTACTTTCCTGGCTTATTGTGTTCTTTAGCATGTCATTGAGTGGTTCTTTGGCGGGACTCAAGTCATTATAAAATATTACTTTAATACTATACGTTGTTACAAATTTTGGAGGCTTCCAGTGATAACACCAGTTTTCCGTCTGACGGTCGCGTGGCCCAACTATTGTTCATATTGACACATCCTCCTTATACCATCAATATACCATCAATATCTTTGCTTACCACCAGATCATTGAGGTTTAGTCACGTGCTCAGTGCAACACCTTTTTCGACCTAACGTTCTCTATAAGTAAGTCGGTGCATGTTTTTATATTTTTAAATCTGTACTTTTCAGGTGTCAATCATATTTAATGTTGTAATATATTATACGATCAAGAGTAATTTATTAATATTGTTGGTTATATTTACATTAATAAAAATAGAAATGAGTTATTTAATATTGCATTTTAGATGACGTATATACTGTGAGCAATTTAAAAAAATTACAGTAACTATATAAGGGGGTTACATTTTAGTTATATTATTCATATAGGCCTATATATATAACTAACATGTCCTTCCCGTCTTTTTATAACTTTACATTTTATTATGTAAATATTTATATATTCATATAAGATATAGATATTATTTTATTAATATTCTAAAATATTTAGTTCAATTCGATTCACTTTTTAATCGTTTACAATAAGAAAGATAAGTCACCTTAAAATAGTGGTTTTGTCCTCATATACATTTCTTCAAAAATTAAAGAAATAATCCGTGTTTTTGGTATAACAATTAGGAATATTAAAAAAGTAATTACAAGTTTGTGAGTATACTTATACATATATATATATACAATTATTATAATGTCCTTTTGTAAAATATTCGTAAATGTATTAATTATACGACAAAGACCGCATTGTCAGATAAACCAGTTCGGATGTGACAAACAACCTTTTCCCGTCAAAATGTTATATTAAAAGATATGTAAAATATTTTTTAATAAAGAGTAATTAGGCATATATTTAATATATTTAGCCAGGCTCCCCAGAATCCCTCAGCTTATATAATATACATATACATACGGACCTATTAATTTGTTTAGTAATGTATTATAGCTATCTAATTTGTTATTAAGAGCGGAGCAATATTCGACATGTTTTTTTTAAAGGGCATTTTTAAATATACCTATATATATACTCATTATTAACTAAAATTACTAAAGGGAAATATTTTCTGTATAAAGGGCATTTTCTTATCCTCAACCCCTTTAGCTTACCTATGCAGATGTTATTAGCTATTTAGAGATATAATTAAATACTTTTTTAAATTATTAATTGTTTTTAAAAGTGGGCTCCGCGGTCCATGTGCATGTATAAATAATGTGGTGAAGTCGTTGTTTTTAGATAATAATAATATTATAATAGTGTATAACTGTCTATATTTTATCTAATGATATTGAATCTTATATAATTATAGTTTGTCATCTCATCCGGTTAGGGTTTGAAACTTTATAACTATATAGAACAGGCTTCCATTATATACGAAGCCTGCATATCATATATTATATATGGATATAGAAACTATCTAATATTATATTATTACAATATAATCCAAGTGTCAGTCAGAAGCTGAAGCGTCAATCAGAGCCAGTTTAATAGTGTATAACAGAACACCTTTCCCACTTACTATAAAACTATTAGAAAACAATAAAGTATATGCCTATATAAAATATATAATGGACGAAACCAGACTCACTCCATCGACTGTAAAAAGGCAAAAAGCTGTGAATCGAAGTTAAATGAACGACTTCCCCGAAATATATAGGATCAGCGATATGGGATAGCCGGAAAGTACACCTATAAGGACTTATATACATCTCAATTAGCTCACCCATGGTATAATAATACGACACATGCCTTTCATAAACTGAAATCCGTGGAAATATTAATTTTTAAGTCAACAGTATAAAATAGTCTTAAGATAATCAAAGAGACTCTTGACTCCAAGGACTTGTCAATCATAATAAGTCTTCCATTTTTTTGTCGAGTGCGCAGAGTTTTATAGTTATACATAATGGTATGTTTTATATAGGCCATTGTATATGTGTCTCTAAATTCCCCAAATGCTCAATTTGTTTTATCCGTTTATTTTATAGATTAAATTTGTTTATTCATATAATAACTATATATTAATTTGTTCTATTATACTTGTAACTTTTAATATAGGTAGACATTATTCATTACTATTATTTTATAATATTATATTGCTAATATATTACCTGTATATTACCTGTCGGTATATATATTATATTATTATTATATTATATATTATATTATTTATATATAATACATAATAAATAATATATATAATATATTTATATTATATATATTATTATATTATATTATTATATTACCTGTCGGGAAATCTTAATTTCAATGTGAATTTTCAGAAATAACTATATATAACTTTATTTGATAGAATTTTGTCAATATATTAACGTAAAAGAACAATGTTGTTCATTAACCTTATACATGATATATACTTATAAATGTTATAGCTTTTTATATCTATCTATTTTTAATGGTTATATATACAAATTTATTACGCACCTAAATTCATAATTGAATTGTCTTATATGCCAGCGATTCGCTATATATATATATATATATATATTAGTAAAATAATGTTTAACTTTACATAATATATATATATATATATTATTTATATAATTAACTTATCGCCATTCATAATATTTTTTATTTATTATACAATTACCCCATTCTATATATATATATATATATATATATATAAAATACAGAAAAGAAAAAAAAATCATCTCATTCAGTTTAATATATTATTTATTTTATTATCGCTAATAATTTATTATCTATAATTTCAAGTTATTTCAAGTTTATTTATATATAAAATCTGTATATAAATCTTTATGAATGACTAAATTATGTTTTTTGTAAATATTGTATATTCTCTTTATAATATACATATATATTTATCCAATACTTCAATATTATTTACTGATATATAAAAAAAACATAACTTTTTAATTATAGCGACAGAAGCTATAATCTCGTCTTCTGGGAGAAGAGTGAAGGGAGTATATAATATAAAATATATTACAGAGAATATGTGTGTGTGTATATTTATATAATATACTAAAAGTTAAACCATAGATTTTGTAATCAAAATTATTCTCTTTATTAATTATGTCTTACAACACAATATATAATATATATGCCAGATGGGCTAAAATTTTGACAGAAGAAAACAGAATAGAATGGTATAAGAGGTTGGTCCTTCATTTACATCCTTTAAGAATTAACTATAAGACGTCTCCTTATATGTATATATATATTATATACCTCCACGTTTTTTTCCAACAACAAGAGTGAATTTGAGGCAATATATGTATAGGGAAATGTCAAAAATCTAGCAAAAACTGATTGATTGTCGAAGAAATACTAGGACATATGGAATACTATATATAATACACACACTAGCACCAGTCGACATCGTATATTTACATGGCTCTGTGCCCCAGTCGGTTCTATTGTTTGGTATAGGAAGGGATTTTCGAGAGGCGTCGTCCAAAGGTGACTGATCCTTCGCGTGGCGGACATAATATAACAACAAACACACATTCCAACCATATATACAATAAATAATGGGGCTAATCAACTCCTGAACAGAAGGCACACGCATTCGCGGCATATTAAGTCATATTATTATATACCTTTATTTGATTATAGCTTTCCCCCGGCATGGTCAAATTTGATTAGTGCTTTTTATTATAGATAAATACTATTATACACATTGTAGACAAACACAACTGTGTTTAAAATAAAATGTATAATTCGTTATGTGTAATATATATAATATACACACTTTATGGTGATTTTGTCGATTGTTATATGCATAATATTTGTAATAATCTTTTTTGTTATATAAAAATTAAACAACCTTTCGTTATATTAAGTTACAAATTAAAAGTATCGGGCCCACTCTGAATGTAAGGCGGATATTTTGATACCTATACCAAATTAGAGTTAATTAGTATAATTGGCTATAAATAAATGAACTACAACAGGAAACGAAAATTACAGTGTCAACAATAACATTGTATCATTTAAATTTATCTGTTGTAACTATAAGACATGATTATAGTTTAGTAAACATATACGTTATAGATATATTGCATGCGATGAATAGTGTATGTGCGGATTGAATGTCGATAACAACTTTATTTTCAGCGCAAATATATCCTGGAAATATAATTTGTTTGTCATTTTATAAAGCCATTTATTATTGCTGTGTTATACATATATATAGAGAGAGGTTTCAGAAAATTAGTTATAATCTTAAATTATTATTAGTGACTGATAATACAATTATTTTACGCATTGCAGTCGGAGTAAGTATATATAATAATAAATTGAGCTATATTAGATTTATTAACGTGTGGTTTCATTCGAATTTTTTATCGACTTTTCAGTGATGCGAATCAAGCAAACACCACTGAGCGTGCCTCAAGACAACCAACCATCAGAGACGGGCGCCACCGTCCCCACCTCAGTTTGTGATCACAGCACTCTAGAAGTCGCCCTCCAACGTCTCGTCCAGTCCCCCCCTCTACCACCGCCTACCACCGGAACAGAGCTGCAGCCATCCCCTTCGGTGGAAACAGTCCCCCCACCGCCGGCATCCTCGACGCCAACAGCGATGGATACGGTTGACGGCCGCTGCTGCACTCCGTCACTGGAGAGCTGTCCCGCTCTACCGCCGCTGAGACACGGCGGCGCAGAAGCTCTGTACCTCTCCACCAAGACCTGCTACAGCTTCGGCGGCGGCAGCACCCTCTACGGCGAACTGAAACTGGAGGATGGCGAGGAAGACATGGACTCCGACGACAGCCACCAGCTGCCCTCGAGGAAGACGACCCCCACGGGGGGTGTTGGTTGTGCCTCCCCCTCGCCGCTGCGGCACCCTCGCCATGATCTTCCTCATCATCACCACCACCTGGGGGAGCTGGGCTTGTCAGGGTTCGGCCCCCTCTCGGAGCACACGCTGGTGTGCATCGAGTGTCGGAAGACGTTCCGTTTCGAGAAGAACTTTTTGCGACACATGCAGAAGGCGCATGCCACCGGAGAAGGCGAGTCGGTGCTCAAGTGCAAGCTCTGCAACTACACGACCAAGCACTACAGTAATATGTACGTGCATATTCGGACACATACAGGTGAGCGACATTATATTAAACAAGTGCAGTATATAGCTTTTAAAGCTAGGCCTATATATACTTTAATGCGATGGTTTTGTCAAAATCAAACAGTTATGAACTGTGCATGCATGCAATATAGACAAATACATATTATATTATCAACGTTTTGCCAGATTGGGGAATTTCCCCACCCCTCTTCAACTGATTTAGATGTATATACAATGTATACTATATAGCTATATATATATACTTTATATAGGAGGCGTGATGTTGTGCCCACATTACTATCAGAACGAAGGTAATTAAGAAATAGGTGACAGCTTGCCCGGACCATCAGGGCATGCGACAATCTGACCCCCTAGTCGGAATAATCTATGTAAAAATACGTGCACCTTTTACCCAATTCTTGACTAACCATCTGTTTCTGAAATCCCATATCGTTAGTGGGTTAAGTGGACGAATTGTCTATACGTATCTTTGAGTACACTTGCGGATAACCGTGTTTGTTACTGTACTTTGAACTTGAACATACCTATATATATCGATATTGAAATTATAATAAAAAATACGATATGAACATGTGTGAGTGTTACTCGGGACTTTATATGCATAATCTAATATATATGTATCAAAGTAATATCATCAACAGCATTTTCATAAACGTATATTTTCTATATATATATGTATATGTAATGATATACTATATTATATGAATATTTAAAATATTATATCATTACGCCAACGAACGTTAGTATCTGAATCTGTCTTACGTAAAACATGATAACATATTTACAAGTCAAATTTAAATTATTTTACTTTTGAAAAATAGTAATTTAAGATAACTTTAATGAGATGTTCCACATATTTTAGATGTTTTCATATATATTTGACTCTATAGATATATATATAAAATGAAGCAATTATAGTTATTCAAAATTTATGAGTCACATTTATTTTGGCACAAACTAAATTTTCGCCTTTTTCTGGTTGGCATATTAAATTTTTGTAACAATATTTTCGGTCAGTTCATGAATGAACCATCCGTTTCTTTAAGCGGCTTTTGTAGCATTTCAGGCAAAGTGGCTTTTTTATACGGTATACATACATACGGTGTAGATATAAAGTCTTTGGATGTACACCGCAGTGTACAAAGTTAGACATAGGAACTGGTCAATTTAATTATATTATATAACGCATACCTATATAATTGCAATGTTTGCAATAAACTTCAACGATACATTTCGGCTATATAACTTCGAGGATCATATATATTTGCGTAACTCACTCACTTAAATTTTATATCGATTATATTGACAATTACGTAATGTTATGTTATTAACGTTGATTCAATTTATATGTTATTTATATACGTATATACATACCTCATCTAATTACTTTAAATATCAAAATATATACAACACTTCATTACATTCAATTTTGAAACGCCAAATTTAGTATTAAGCAATATATTAAGGTATAGTTAGGGGTATATAGTTCGGTCAAGACAAGGCTAACATATTAGTATAATAAACAGCTTTATATTTACGGCTGAAGGGCACAATCTGTTGAATGAACCAATATTAGCTGATCATCGCTTAAGTCCACGATATATAAGGCAAGCTTTCGACTCTTTTAAGGGGTATAATGTGTATATATTATATACCTATATAATAAAGGTATTATATACATAAACTAGACAATAGCTTATATGATATTGCGCAATACATCAAAGCTTTACAGTGGTCCACATCAGAGGAAATAATTATCGAGTTGACTTTTTAAATAACACATTTTCGAGTTCACGCATAATTAATTTCCCCTTTTCATCTCCCTCTAAAATGCCCACTTTTCGGCTTACTATGAAAATAGATTTCTGAATGGTATGCTACGCGGGTGGCATACAGCAATGTAATCTTTAAAGCGAAGATTTGTTACAACTCCATGTTTCCATGTAGCAATATAATGTTTATAAAACATATTTAACATAGTCCTCAATGTCGAAAATAATTTTATTTTGAGAAATACTGGCTATACATATTGTTATGTAAATCACATGAATGACCCCAAAGCATTTCATGTATAATTATATACCAAAAACTATATAGATATATATATTTAAACATAACATCATTACTCTGAAAAATGTTATAATATATAGACAATAGTGCTTGGTAATATATACATTGGAATGATTTCCGATCACTGAGTCCTTGTCAAAGGGGGAGTCAACCCTGTGAATGATTTTGGCTCTCATGGGGTTTCCTCAGGCCTATGCAAAGACATAACTCCCCATACTTCAAAAAAGCTGTATACGCTTCTTTATAATGCGGTCGAAGTGACTGCATATAACATCTTATAGATTTCATTTGATTATTTTCAATTTCTTTATCTAAATTATTAATTTATACTGTTGGTAATAGCAGCGTAAGTTACTGTCTACTAATCAACTCGTAAAATTGGTATAAATAAGTGTCATGTTATTCTTGTATGGATAAGTGGTGGGCTTATTATGAGTAATTAATCGTATCCATCTTAATCTTAAAAAATGAATCTGACATGAGGATAATCACCCGTGCGGGTTTTGATTTTGATGGATTTCTCTAATTTAACGGTTCCGTGAGTCTATTATAGAATATTAAATAATTCTTCCAAGTTGTTTTTTATTCTATATGTTTTATTATCACTGTTGTTTTGTTCATTATTAAAATTTTATTACGATTTAAATGAAAAGTTCACAACATATGAGTATGAAAATACTTTCAATTTTAAATAGTTACGTCTATAATATATAATTCTAACGCATAGCGTTTAAATAAAATGTATAGGAAGTGTACAACTATTATACAATAGTATCATTCTATTATATTAATATTATTTCTTAGTTTTTAGATCATGATAAAGTGTTATAGTCAGTATAATGTAATCAAAGCAATAATAACATTTTATTTTCCTTCTCAAATAAACAATTTTAGTTTTTTAATTTTTTTAATCGAATTTTGGTCTATATATGTAATTAGTAGAAACTGATGTGTGTTGTAACACGACTCTCCTTTTCTTTTCTTCCGGCAGGTGACAAGCCCTACTTCTGCGCTGGCTGCGGAGCCAACTTCACTCAGGGCTCCAGTCTCAAGCTGCACATCAAATCGCGTCACGGCGACAAACCCGGCTACTTCTGCCTGACCAAGAAGCCGGGCAAGAACAACCTGACCAAGCTGTGGACCCGTGTACTGAAGAAGGACCTCGGCCGCCTCAGCAGCCTGCCCCCCGGCTCGGGCCACCATCTCGCCGCCTTCTCCGCCATGGGGCACCATCTTGGGCTGGACTCGGGGCCGTTTGGCATGTTCGGCCACCCACCGCCCCAGTTCTACCCGCACCACGGCATGCTACCCCCCTTCGGTCATCCAGCTTACAACACCGCTGTTGGTGGTGGGGGACCACCCTTCCGTCCTCCACCGGGATTTGGACCGGAGAACTTCGGCCCACATCATACGCATCATCCGCCTCCGTCCTTCCGGCATCCGAGTGTGGGGGAGAGCGCTGCCGCCGCCGCGGCCGTTCAACAGCGGTTCGGCAGTTTTATCGGTGTACCACAGCCGGTAACGATAAGATCGGCGATACCCCAGGAGATAATGAAGCTGGAAGCGGGTGGCGGCCCTGAGGACGTATCCACCGATACCTCGATGATCGACCTCCATCTCAGGGATCTTCAGGACAAGTCGCAGACTTCACCAACGCTCAAGACCAGTGAGACCAGCGCTAAGGAGGCCAGTCAACTCTCCCACGAATTCTCCACTATCCAGTTGCGACTTCGCTCCGTACTTCAGCAATTGCAGGCGCACAATCCGCATCTCCTGCAGGACTCGGACCCTGCGCTCAGAAACCAGCTCCTCTCCCTCCTCGGTCTCCCTACACCTGACGCCATGGCCAAGAATGGGAACTCTGCCTCCCCGCCTACAGTAGTACCGCCACCTTCCCGTGAACCCGTGAGTCCCAGCTTTAATCTGCCTCGATTACAACCCTCCACGTCGGTGCCCGGTTTCCATCAGGTTCCCGTGAGAAGTGAACCGGCGCTCCCCTTCTCGCTCCAGTCGCATCTGCAGCAGCTGCCACAACCAACCTTTCAGCCGGGGCCGTCCCCCTTTCATCAACCCCCCGGGATGATGATGCCCTTTCACCCCCTGCATCCTGTTCTTAGAAGTTAGACTTGACCCTGCCTACATTGACACAGCCAAATATTATGCTTATTAATATAGTATATGACGTTATTGTTAGTTCATTTTCATAGTTGTTCTAATACAATCACTTATTGATCTCAGCTTATTCAGTGTAAATTCAAAGTCTTGTTGCGTAATTATAATCGTTTGTAATTTTCATTTTTTGCATAGTTTTGTTTAGTACATTATTATATATTTGTTTAATAACTACCTATCTTAAACTTATATAAATGTGTATATTCGTTTTGATGATTTCCAAGCTCATTTGTATATTCTCCTAATATAGACAGTCCTTTCAATAATTGTAAACTATACCATCATGTACATAGCATGTATATATATATATATTATATAAATAGTATGAATTACACACGTTATAATGTGATGATTACACGATGAGTATATATTGTTCGTATTTAGAACAAGTTTTAAAATGACAATGTTCAGTGATCTTTTTTATTGTACATTTAGAATTAATTGTTCACTATACTTATAAGTTCTTTTGAAGTCAGTTTGCAATTGTGCTTAGGTTAGTTAGCCGTAATCGATTAATTGAACTTATGATGAAAGCATATCCCTTCCCGAAAATATTTGGTATTTATAATATAATAACTGCGCGCCACGTTTTGTAATTTTGAAAGCTTTGTCGATAGTTTTATTAATTAGTATTTGTTGATCCTATTCCTATTGTAATTGAAATAATTGGTATGATTTTTCTATTTTCCTTAGGAATATTATTGTATAAAATTCATTCTATATATGTCTATATTTGAATATTGAAAATATACTATTAATTGATTTTAATTTATTTGAATAGTTTTTATTGTTCTTGTATGGTTAAAAACTAAAATAAATTGTATTTATTTAATACTTTTATTTTAATGATATCATTATATATATATAGTAATAGGATATAGTACGCATGGAATATAAGTTTATCAGTTATATATAAATAATGTTCAACTCATACACATCAAATATTTACAAAAATAAGTAGGATTATTAGTATTAATAAATTATTATTTTCGTATTATATGAAGACTTAAGAACAATTAAACTAATTTTTAACAATCAATTATTACAAGTTATGTTAACTTTTGTTTCTGTAGTTGTTATTATTTTTAATTTATATTCCACAAATATTTACAAAAAATATAAGCATACACCTTGTTGATCTCCGTATATTGTATAAGCAATTAAAACCTATAACAGTAACCTTTGCATAAACTAGCCGTTATACAATTATTGGCTGAATATATATATTCCATGCTATTTTGAAAAGATACGTCAGTATAGGGTATATACGAGTATTTTGCAATAAACGTTTTTAGAAATGTTCACAATTTTAGAGACGCTTATATAGTTACAATAAAACCCAATTGGTTTCAATGTTTTTATCGGTTTAAATAATGTTTTCGTTGGACTTCGTCAATTATTATAAGATAAAAAACCGATTTTAGTAATCAATGGGTATATATATACAATTATATGTATATAAAAATTATGGTTTAAGTTATCCCCTTGCAATGTCAAACATTCCTATATAAAGTAGATAATTCCTTTGACAGAAACGAATATATAATTTTACATCTAATAGAAATTGCATCACCTTTAATTGAGATATAGCTTATATACAATTATGCGATATAGAATTCATTTATTTAATTAGCAACGTTTTAAAATAAACATAGAAACTATTTGTTGATTTAAAAAATAATAAGATAATATATTAATTAATTAATTAATTAATGGCATATCAAAATAGTATCATACTATAGCTAAGCTGTATATATCTATATAATAGATATATAGACTGCACAGTTCATCAGAAAGCTTCAACATGATGATCAACACAAAGAAAACAAAAGTACAAAAGTCTCAATGAGGAAAGTCAACGAGGCAAAATAAAAAAGTTCAAATATCTAGGAGCAATATTAGCATCATATGGAAGATTCGCAATTAGTGGGGGGCCTGGGGCATCAGTCACTTCAAATTTTTGTAAAAGTTTAGTTTTTGATACCAGGTCGAAGCTTAGGGTCTAAGTAACAATTTTGGTCCGAGTGGACAAAAATCACATGGAGTCTTCATACACTC
>JAUZND010004590.1:0-10336 GCA_034780555.1 Coelogynopora nodosa
AAGGTTCAAAGCAGTTGGAAGTATGATGGCAAGATTTACAGACAGAGGATGTTTTATACATGCCAGAAAAAGTTGACATGATGGATGGTATGAGGTCATTATCATTCTCTTGCAAGCCACAAAGAGAAATAAAAGCTTCAGAGACTTACTTAGAGTTCTATGTGACATTTCATGTTTAGAGATAATAGTAGACGTCTTCAAAATGAACATATAACACCAGTTCATCTATTAATTAATGCAACACTTTCCCAGAAGTCTAACCTATCCTCACTAATTCAATCTTATATTCTTCAACGAAATCAGACCGCCGTAAAAAAAGATATCAAAAATATAACTACCTGACCAGGAGGCAGGTGCACTAAAAAACGAAAACTGTCTGACATTTAATAAATCTATTTATATATATATGTATATCTGTCAGTAAATGTATTATTTATGTCTTTCTTAACATCAGATAGTAAAGCTTGGTGTAGAAATCGATGCCTTAAGGTGTCTTGTCTGGCCTCCGATTTTAATGAACGCACCGGGGAGTGCTTTTGCGGGTATTGCGAAGGTATTCACTATAACGGCGGCCCTCTATTGTTAATAAATCGGATCTGAATCTGGTTATTTTTTATCGATTATTCCACAATTTAATTGGTTGTGTTCCTGAAAATAGATTTATATGCCCACATTTTTATCGCTACGAATTGAAAAATGTTGTAAAAATAGTTTAAAATGGTAAAATGATTACATTAAACAGATACAAATTTAGTTGCTATATTAATGTTACGTTGACTTTTCAGTATACGGGCCAAATATAATTTTCATTGAACTACTACCGGCGTTAAAAAACATGCATTACACTTTATAAAACAGCCATATTTTACATTTTTATGTGGTCTTCGGGTCATATTTACTAATGCAACCGGCCACCCAGGGGCGGGAAAAACCCAGTTTGCGGAACACTGATTATATAACCTTCTTAAAGTGTGTTAATCTATGAATTTCAACAGAAGTTGCAGAACTGTTTAAAACCTTTTTAAAAACTTTTAAAAATTACCAACCGGTAAATTAATCAGCTGATCATAGTGAAGGTCTGCTACTTGTCGACTTGTAAATAATTTAAATTTGGCGAATATTATTACTTTTCGTTGCAAAACAATTCTCATAAACAGAGCGCCGCTAATCGGTGCATAATCAGGAAAAATAACCCGACTTATGGCAATCCGATTTATTAACGAATACAGGGGTGTGGACGGGCTGCAATGAATATACAATAATTACTGGTTGAAACCGCCACGAAGCTTCACTGTTATTTATTCGATACTGCATGCCAACCGAAATACTGTATTTAAAAAGATGAATATTTGGGAGAAAATGTCTGAACTATTTTCTACCTATTTTGAAAAGCTGTTCAGGTGTTTGTAAGCGGTTAGAGTTAGGGGTTAAGCTTGTAAGTATGAGAGGTGCTAAGCTCAAATTACATGTCTGATCTAATTGACAAACACCGCACCACTATGGCAATGAGGCAGGAGCGGATTCACAAAACAGGTGCCGTTCTTTAAACACAACTCTCTTCTATATGGATGTTACTACCATTATGTTATTTTATTTTTGAAAAAATGACACTATACATATATTATTTCAATATAGACCTTCGCTGGGGGTATTTGGTATCAAATCCTGACAGATTTTAATTATGAACATTTGGTGATAAAAATGGCATAATATATCGGTGGTAAAGTTTCATTTTTCTTTAAATAACAGTGAATTTTTCGTCGTTTTTTGATATATTTTATATTACGCTGATGGTTGTACGTCATCAAAGCCTTGCGAAGTTTGAATCAACTGCTGCTGTGTGGATATGTTTAATGGAGTCACTAATTCAGCATAATGAAAGAATATTTAGTGTGGAATTAATAACACACTGTTATTTTGTGCATTATAATTTTTCTTTTCAGCATATTCAGATATTATTTTATTGATTTGTTATCAGGAGATAGCCACTAACAGTTATGTTTGTTTGTATGACTCAATTGCACAAAGGAAACGCTTATTTTTGCCATGAGTAAAATCATAAAAAATGATTAGCTCATTTTATAAGTTTAGCTAAAGTTATTTTTTTATTATTTTAAATTCGTTATAAATAATAACTGTCAATCTTCATTATTAGATATAATACAACAATACATTTTTAGAAGACGACTATATGAGAAGACTATATAAGGCGATTAAAAGAAGACGTTTATAAAAAGTTTTTAAGGTTATAAAATTTAGATATTAAAAGTGTTTTTTTTTGTAAATTAATCCACTCATACAAATTCATACATACATACATACATTTATTCATTCATGCAATTTTTCATAGTTTAGTGCTAACCCTATTAATTTGTTTATGCTACTTAAAATAACTTTCCCATACTACTTAAAATAACTTTCTCATACTACTTAAAATTACTTTCTCATACTACTTAAAATTACTTTCTCATACTACTTAAAATTACTTTCTCATACTACTTAAAATTACCTTCTATAACTGCTTTAAATTACTTTCTCATACTATAACTTAAAATTACTTTAATTCTTTACCATGCATCCTCGATTGGATTGAGGTCCGATGATTGAGGAGGCCAATCCATTACATTTCATTTGTTGCGTGAGATCCATGATTTGATTAATTTACTTCTATGACATGGTGCTCCATTATCCTGGAGCCACCAATTAATACTGTTGCCGAAGGCCCTTCTAGCGATTTGTCTAACTTGAGTGTTCAGAACCTTCTCATACCAATCTGAATTGCATCATTCTTTGTTGTTCAAGAAACGAATTACACCTGCGCCAGATGCCGTGTTAAAACCGCCCCAAAGCATCATTGAGCATGGATATCGTACTTCACTGAAAAAATAACATGACGAAGTGAATCATAATTTTTTCTCCACACGTTCTGCTTGTGACAATCATTATTTAAAGCAATACGAGTTTCATCTGTAAAAATAACTTTTCGCCAAAATTCAATCGGTTCCTTGGCCCACTTCTTTGCACATTCCAAACGGAGACGTTTGTGCCTTTTTGTAAGAAGAGGTTTGATTAAACAGAATTTATATTAGAAACCACATCGTATTAAATAATTACTAATTGTTTCGCTTGTAATAATAATCCCAAAACTATCAAAAATAAATTGTCTAAGTTGATCAGCAGTATTCAATGGATTTTGACGAAGCTCATTTATTAAGGCACGTTTTTCCCTGGGATTCAATTTTTGTTTCCTGCCACAATTCTTCAATAAATTGTTGATATTTCCAGTTTCATTATGCTGTTTGATGATTTTAGATATTACGCCAATTGACAACTTTAAATTCAAACTAATTTGGCGATATGAATTGCCTTCTGCATGTAACTGTACTATCAATTGTCTCATTCTGTTGCTTAATGGTGCCATTTTAATAATTTTAAAATATGTAAATATAAACGACACGTTATTAATTTAAACAAAACAAATATTAATATGACAAATTAGTGATTATAATCACATAGTTATTACATTTTAACAGTATTGTAATGATTTAAAATAAAATAATAAAAAACTTGGGGAAAAATAGATAATTGGTGGGTGTTCACGACTTTTTTTGTTAACTGTATATGAATATTTATTCTGCAAAGCATACTTACAAATGGTAAACATGTGAACCATTGTATTTATTTGCATAGTTGAAACAATTGCATGGTGGCGATACGTGACAATTTAAAATTTTGTTAAATTCTTTATATCCAAATCGAGAAACATTTCTGAGAATAACCGATTTTCACAGAGCATCCCTACAGATTTGTGCTATCTTATAGTGCGATTTTTCAATGCCTTGCTGATTTAATTTTGGAAGAAAATTTTTATTTAAATTATTATTTTGTCTATAATGTTTTATTTTTTTCGATTTTCGCACTACTGCTTGGTGGTCGAGTAGTTTTCTTTACTATCCCGAAAATATTTGTTTGTTTATTTTTGAAGTGCACTCAAAATGCATGTCATCTAATTTAACTGTTGTTGTGGTTTTAAAAAAATATTTATTTAATAACTTCATTGTACACATTTAACCCATATGTTATTGTCAATTTCAAATTTGCTAGAAGTTCGCCTAAACAAGGAAACATACTGAAAAACGTGTGTAACCTTTAAAAAGTAAATTCATATAACTTACCAAATGAACCCTTTTAAATATTAGTATATTACAGTATTTTGATGCCAAATGTTAGTTTTTCAAGAAAAGTCTTCAACGTCGGAAAATTGACCATTTTGTATGGAAAATTATGTTTTTGTTCGAATTTTTATAATGTTGGTAAATTTATAAAATTCTTTAAGAAATCTGGAGAAATGAGTACTTTTCTTTTTAAAATGTTGAACTTGAATCCGAATTTTTAGAATTACGTTGATTTAACAATACTTTCATTGTAAACAAACCTGATAACATTTACTTTGACCTAATGTGACCTACTATGCCCCACTTTTACCTACTTTGACTTACTGTGAACTACTATGCCCCACTTTGACCTACTTTGACCTACTGTGACCTATTGTGACCTACTATGCCCACTTTGATCTACTTTGACCTACTGTGACCTACTATGCCCCACTTTGACCTACTGTGACCTACTGTTACCTACTATGCCCATTTTGACCTATTTTGACCTATTGTGACCTATTGTGACCTATTGTGACCTACTCTGCCCACTTTGATCTACTTTGACCTACTTTGACCTACTTTGCCCTACTGTGACCTACTATGCCCCACTTTGACCTACTGTGACCTACTGTGACCTACTATGCCCCACTTTGACCTACTTTGATCTACTGTGACCTATTGTGACCTACTATGCCCACTTTTCCCTACTGTGACCTACTGTGCCCCACTTTGATCTACTTTGACCTACTGTGACCTATTGTGACCTACTATGCCCCACTTTGACCCACTGTGACCTACTATGCCCCACTTTGACCTACTTTAACCTACTTTGACCTACTATGCCCACTTTGATCTACTTTGACCTACTTTGCCCTACTGTGACCTACTATGCCCCACTTTGACCTACTTTGACCTACTTTGACCTACTTTGACCTACTTTGCCCTTCTGTGACCTACTATGCCCCCCTTTGACCTACTGTGACATATTCCATGACCTACTATAAACTTAGTTATCTTAAAATAGGAAATTAAAGTAGAACCCAAACATCATAATATGTTTAAATTTAAATAAAGAAGAATAGACAAAGATTGATATATTTAATATTTAATTTTTGAAGAGAACATAGTGAAATTTTTGTTTTCAATGTATTGAAATTTATTGCTCATACCTTAATTTGCCTTATTGTGTATTCATTAATTTTATTTAATGTCATATTTCCTTTTAGTTAATGCCCCTTCTACTGAAAAAATCATCACAACAACGGAATCAAACGTAAGCATACTTGTTTGTTTTATGTAGAAGGCCTATGTGGGTGGAGAGTACACGCAAGGCTTCTAAAATTCTAAAACTCTAAAAGCCTATGCCAACCAAGCGCGGCGCGACGCGAAGCGACGTTCCGAAAAAAGTTGAATACAAACTTTTCAAAGAGCGACGCGATGAAATTGAAGTTGAAATTATTCAACATTTTTTGCGCCGCGACCAAATATATATATTTCAATCCAAATAGGTAAAAAATGATATAGAAAGATCAAAATATTACACATCATATCGTGCTTGGCGAGAATTGAAATCAATTCTTGATTTCCGACGCATCGTTTCGCGTCGCACTTGGTGAGGTTAGCTTAAACTTTATTTTATATTATTGGGATAATAGTAATTTTAATAAAAATTGGTGCAAAGCATTATTTAAATAGATAAATATATATAAAGTTAAAAGTCGGTGATGATGTCTACATTTTTTTAATTAAATGAAGAGAAAACTAAATTAATTGAGCCATAAATTTCGAGGTAAAACCTCCTCTCAAAGGAAAAATATTAAAAACTTTTAATTAAAAAAAAGGTATATTTTTTATATATATTTTGTAATGTTATATAATTGGTTTGATTATAAATATGAGTATATTTATTTGTCTTCATGTAATCTGATATAGGGTATATTCAACGGTAGTACTCGTATTAGAAGTTACATGAAAATCAGAATTGAAAGCTGATATTTTTATATTTGATGTCGTTAATTTTGATCAAATAGTTAAGAATTCACATACTAAAAATGCTTAAATAAAATTCACAATTTACAGTTGAATGTATATAGCTTTACTGATTGTTGAAATTTATTTTAAATTGTGTTACTTTATTTGTTGGTATATTTGTTAATAATAACATAAAAATCATTAATATTAAACAAATAAAATGTGAACAATATAATTTTCTGTAAGCTTCATTTTTTACAAACGCATATATATATATATATATCGTACAAAATATATTTAATTGATTACATTTGAAAATTATAATTACATAATAACAATATTTATTTAGTAAAACTTTTCAACTAAACACCCAACACAAAAATTGCAAAATATAAAATAACCGCGCTTATCGTTTATTCTTTTGTTGTTTTTGCCATATGAGGTCACATATATTGTATGACGTCATAGCCTTCTATTAAAACACATTCAACGAACGAAAATATACTTGAGTCTTGAGGGCCTTCTTGTGCAAAGCCATCGCGAAGTAATTTGTAAATTCTTTTTACATTGTTAACTGGCAATGCTATTTAATTCGAGGAAGCCTCACACTGAATTATTACAATTATTATAATTCAGTGTGAGGCTTCCTCGAATTAAATAGCATTGCCAGTTAACAATGTAAAAAGAATAATCATAAAATATTATAGACATAATCGATTTTAGTGCTGTTATTTCCTAGCTATTTTAGCTTTATCAATTAAATATTTTAATTGTTGTTATTTTTTGTAAAACTGTTTCATCGCTCTTTATTAGTACATTTTGGGATTTTAAGACATTTCACTATTTTTTTAAAATTTTGATTAGTTGATTCAAATAATTTTTTTCAATATAACTTTTTCCGACAATTGCATGTTTTATTTACAGATATCTAAAAATAATTTTATAAAAACTAGTTTAATATTCATGGCATTCTGTTTTTAATATTATAGGTTTAAGTTACAAAGGAAAAAATATATTCAAAGGGATATCAACAAAGATTTGCTCATAATATTGCACATCATATACATAAATGTCAAAACAAAAGCGTTTAAAGTTCATGAGAATCAAGGCCAAATAAATAAGGCGTAGAAGTATAGCTAAGGTAATCAGTGTGGTTTTTAGAATAACAAATTAGAGTGAAATACTTTTTCAATATATTTTATTTAATGGATAGGGTAGTGTGTCCAAAGTCCTTTATGCCCAGCTCCATGAGGTGAATTAATTTTTTTATTGTTTAATATTTGTGTGCCTGTTTTAAGATACAATTGTCGAAGTTGATCTTGTTTTTATATGTATGTATCATCGCAATAATTTTGAAGCAGTCGCCAAAAGACTGTATGCTCTTAAAAGTCTTGTTATTTTGAACGTCTCTAGCAGATCTTTGAACCAATTAAAGGGTGTTGTTTTCATGTTTTTCAAGACGCTTAGCAAAATCTATACGCATATTAATCAATATATTGATTTTTAGAGCCCTCCTAAAATGAAAGGAGAAGAGGAGATAACAACATTTTCTTCGGCCAAGACGACAGTAAGATGACAGTTATTCAGAAAGTTATTCAGACAGATATACACTTGAAGAATTTAGGTCGGTAAAGAAAGCTCACTGCTTATTGAAATTATAGCTGTCTTGTTGGAAACAGACTAAACAAAATTGAGTTCACTAGAAAACGTCTTTTGAATGAATGTAAACTTCTTAAAACCGGTAGTTTGCGTTAAGAGTGTATCTGTCGGACAAACATCGGAAGGGCAGCTGATGTTCAATTCAAATTGTAGTGAGTTTGAATCCTAGACACTGATACGGAAAGCAATATATTAAAACAAAACGGTATATATTTCTAGATAATATTAATTCATTAATTTATAAATATCAGTGTGCATGTATTGCTATTTTTTTGGTTTTTGTCATTTGGCAATGTTAACTGAAATGTCCCTGATTTTCATTGTTTATTATCTTCAGTTCTACAGTTTGTAAATGTAACTTTAAGTAATTTAATCGAATATAACCAATATTTTTTGTTTGACGATTCTGAAGTGTTGTTCCGGATTTTTTTGCTTTTCTTCGGTCAATTTCATTAAAAAAATTTTTTTTGTTCTTTGGTTGATTGTGTTTAATGTGTTTGGATTTAAACATTTACTGGTTATTTGTGGAAACCGTTTCCGTTCAAACTATTTTATAGTATCAACATTTATTTTAGTTATCATTTAGAAATGAAGTAGTTGCTTTGTTAATTGACGTTTTTTTTAAGTGTGTAACAGAATATTATGAATTTTTCATTAATATTTTAGATAAAATTTGTTATATTAATATATTTATATAATGAGGTTACAATTTTTAATATTAATAATTATAATTTACAATTAAGTCTAACCTAAAGAGAAGTTGTTTGGATACTGTAAAATTAAAATTATACATTTATTGTAATTATTTTTTAGTTTTTTTCACTTTAAAGTAAATATTTTTTGGCATGAATTTATATGAATTTTGATATGAATTTAATAAAAATGTTGACGTGAAATTTATAATAATATATTTCATTTCAAAATTTAATTATGTGATGTGAAAGACTATTGGCTTCACATTTGAAGCAACAGTATCCTCTTCGATATTTTGTTATGGCGTTATACCGTGAAATCGTGTGTTTAATATATGGAAATTGGTTGGATATTCAGGTGTCTTCTGCTGGGATGAATGGAGAAAAGCAGAGAGGAACTACCATTACTTCAGTCGGAACAATTGATATTAAAGCTGATGTGAGATGATAATAATAATATAAATACAATATGGCTTTGTCCGCTATATCCACTGTTTTAGCGTATATAAACACCCCTTTATTAAGTATTGAATCAATTTTAAAGAGCTGAACAAAGTTTCAATAAACAAATTAAGTGTTTCATAACCAAGACAATCGATTTATAACTTTTAAAGGAGATTGATTGTATGTTATAAAATGGATATTTCGGAGAAAAAAACTTGAAGCCTATGTTGTTTAGGGCAATAGTTAGTTAGTTAGTTCAAAGCGGCATGTTCTAAAAAACATCGACATTGTATAACGGAACACAAACCATACATCTGGATGCATCGCTATTGATATTTCATCTTATTTATTTATAGTTATTAGTTATCGCACGTATTTTATATTAATTGATTTGAAGATGGTTAGATGATTGTGTCATTTCAATTTAGTTATAGATTGCTATTTAATTCTAAAGGTTTCAATATTTCTATTCCCAGAATTGTTCATAGACTAATTAGGCCAGTATTTTACTCATACAAACACTTAACATACCAACATTTTTGGCTATATCGATAACACAAATATTTACGGTATAATACAAACAGCTCATTGTATTTTTTGATGAAAATTTCCCTCAATGTGTTCAATACTCCTACATGTTATACGACAACATATCAATCTTAATTAAAGACTATTTATATATACGAATTACAGATTGCTAATATATCCTGATTACAGACAACGCATACATCATAAATGCAGATTCCTATCTATTCTACTTATAAACTACTTTTATACTACTTTTATACACTAATTATTTATCCTATTTATAGTTGAATATGTATGGCTAAAAGCTGCAACATAAATTAGAATTCAAAATTGTTTTATTTGAATAACATGTGTGGTTTGATTGTTTGTCACTTATCCATTTTTTGAGACTTCAATAACGTTTATTGCTGTATGTATAACGTTTTTTTTCCTTTATTTCAATATTTTTTTGAAGTGTAGAAAATTTAGTGCTTACTGGCTATTTTAAGTATTTATATTAAATATAGTAACTTTATTAATTAAATATTACATAATCGTTGTTAAATAGATAAATAGTGTTTGTTATAATACAATTTGCAATTAAAATAATTACAAAAAATAATCATTACTAAATCGTGCAATTAAAATGTTATGTTTGCAAATAGTTTCTTTGCAAAATTAAATTAATTTTACATAATTTCGTTTTTTGTAATTTAAATTAATAATTAAATTAAAATATATATATTTATAAGTTATATTCATTATAATAATTAAATAATTAACATATGTTTAATAAATTATATAATAATTATAAATTATATAATAATTGTAAATTATATAATAATTGTAAATTATATAATAATTGTAAATTATATAATAATTGTAAATTATATAATAATTGTAAAT
>JAUZND010004591.1:0-11627 GCA_034780555.1 Coelogynopora nodosa
AGGAGGTGTGATGCATCTTTGAGGATCCAGTTTGGTATACCATCTGGTCCGGATGACTTCTTAACGTTAGTTTTTGAATTACTAACTGAACGAGGAATTGCATGATTTGTTACAATGAGACAACTGATACGGGCAATAACAAACCAACTAAGGAAAGTTACATACATAATTAAACCTTTTATACCAATACAAACAAATCGTTTTTGCCTTTTCTTATTGAAAATGGCGTCAAACGCTATTTAAGAATGATAAAATTACCAGTAAGTATGCAACGATATAGGCGATTAATGAAACTTTCAATCTAAAGGGTTTAATACTTGTCAAACTATTTCTAGTCATTTTGAGTCATATAGTACGTCATCAGTCTCCAGTATTTATATTGTACACAAATATGTGGAATCGAAAGAATTAGGCAGTGAAGGTACTGAGCATTTCACAATATGAAAGCTTCCTTCGTGTTGTAGATTTTGAGAAGTAAACGATCAAACACCTTTAATGGTTGGTTCCTCTACAATCGCAACTGATAAAGAATGAATGTCTCTATTTAACAAATTAATACATTTGAGGATATAAAGCAATAAAGCTACAAGTACCATATTATGCAAGCTATAAGCTAGGTATGTGGTTTCGACCAGAAAAACTATAAACACATCAAAAACATTTAATTATGCAGAAAAACTTAACACAAAGGAGTTTTGCATTCAAACCGAGGGTACATTATAAGCATATTATTTGTTAATGTACAATATATGAGTTACATTTTCCCAAAACGTAAACCAGGAATGTGAAATAATCAATAAAATAGGTGAGTTATTATTAGCTTTGTCTTGTAGAGTACAAATCCTGGTTATGTTATAAGTTTGGAGCTAAATGTGGAATATGAAAAAGAGCAGGTGACCATTTATTTATTAGTGGAAGCTTAAACATGCAGATTAGAAGCTATATTATCAACACTCAAGCAAATATCAACATGGTAGTAAAGCGGAAGAGATAAAAAGACACGTTGATTGATTTGAAGTACACAATACCTTTAATGAGTAGAACTGAACAAGAAACAAATGTAAAGGAAACTTTTAATATGAGAACAACATAGCGTTCAGAAAACAAGAATAGATGTAATATGGAACGTTTGAAGTTCCTCTAGCTAACACATGCCCAATGATTTTTAGAAATAACATATTTTATAATACAATAGTATTGCAATCAGTATTTTCTGATAAACACAAATCATTTAACAAAGCTTCCATAGACTAATCATTGATAACTATCTGTAATCGACAACTGAAATGTAGGTGATCATAAATCAATAATAAATCAAACTGGCGATAATGCTATCCAATGGAAGATACACACAATAAAACTTTCATTATTCCAGAATATATCGAATAAAACTCTCCTTGTCTAGTAATGCTTTATTGTCGTACTAATCAAATTAACTGAATGTAAGATTTACGACTTGACAAATTTGATACAATAATGGTTAATATGATTATACCGAATACAATCAGATGTCTTACGTAATGAAACAAAACAAAATTTCAAGTAACTACATGTTTTTAACAAACAGATACACAATGCAAAAGTATTCAAAGTTCTCACCTCCTTGCAAAGTTTACTATTTTGCGAGTTTTCGTGAGTACTATAAAAATTTACTCTATTTTTGCGAGCTGCATTGAAGCTATGTGAACCATTATTATTACCATTTCTACACTAAAATTTGTTTAAGAGAGATGAGCATATGAATGCATAACCTACATTTTCCTCCCATGTAGAATCGTTGCCAGTGCGTCTAAAGCGAAGCCTCAGATAAACCTGGAGAGCGTAGAGAATTGTCAAGAGGAACGTTGAAACAAAGAGGGACTGGAGAGGGAGAGGGTGAGAAAGAACAACTAGACATTAATCAACTTGTGGCATGATTTCTGCAAAATTAGATACTCAGGAATGAAATGATTATACACAAAACAACATAAAAAAAGACTGTTAACAAAGGGAACAACACCAAGAGAATAGTATCGCTTACATTAGTGATGCCAGAGGTGTACGCACAGAGTTCCACCGTGTAATCCTTCATCTTGAAGATGAAGATGAAAGAACTTACGAGCAATGACATGGACGCCAGTGTGTCTGCCAGAGAGAGCTGCAGAATCGGGTGAATCTTGACGGAGAAGAAAGAAGCGGCTCTACAGTTAATAAAGCTAAATCAAATTATAGTGAGACCCTAATATACGGGTTTTCATTTATGATAGATCAGCATGTCAGGGACGATTTAGACTTTGATTAGCAATACACATTAAACAGTTTAAGACAAATTTAAACAAATGTTTTTCAATTAATTTTTTTTCTTCTAAAATAATCGCACACATATGTATAATTAATTAAATTAAAACTATGTGACATATTCCCCAACATTAATAGAATATAATTAAACGGTATATTATGGCTTTCCAGGTTTCCCATAACTTGAGAAGTCAGTGAACAGCCCTTTTGCTCCACTCGAATCATTGGCCCCTACTTTTCCACCGATACCATGATTGGAGTAAGTTATCTGAAAATTTTGGACACATTTGCCCTACCTCGTATCCACCTGCTTTCAGCAGGATGTGGCATTGCCCATCTAATCAATAGCAGTGCGCGAAACAGACTAGAAGCTGAATTCCCAAATACGTGAATTGGTTAATAGTAAGTGTTGACATTTTTGACGGTGAATTATGGCCACCATGTACTAGAAATATACTGTATGTGATTCATGTATCTAACAATTCTGGTGTCTTATACATAAAAACCTGTAGTTTTTAATGACGGAATTGATGTAATAATTATATTGTCATGATTCAAAATGTGTAATTTACTAACAACCCAACTGAACCTCTAAATGAAATGCGAAAAGTATTTTTTTAGTTAACTCACATCAGAATTGCAACATTTCTTCTTGTATATAGCGGCGATTATCACAGATCCAGCACCTATTATACTAAAATAAAAACATCAATAACAGTGAGACATTTTTTAGGGCATAACACTAATTGAATTTACATTTTAATATATCAACTAATAAATGAACACATTCCATATAACTCTATATTAATTATTCTCAAAACAACTTAAAATTAATAAAATAACAATAACTATAGCATTAGGAATTCATAAAATAGTGTGAAATGACAAACTGATAATTCCATAACACGGATCACATTGTTTAAATATAATTACAAAACTGGAGGATTAACAATGAAATTGATTCAAAACCTTTTTGTTTTGCAGGTTCTCTGAGTCAAAAATTGTTTGTCAAACATTTCCTGTGTATTTTACCAATAGTAAAAAAAATGGGATAAACACTCACAATGGTTTTTTGAATTTTTCAAGGGCTTCACATTTTATTATGAATACATTGTTTAATTGCAATTAAAATAGATTATTATTTTTATGTTTCAGAGCCCATTAAACGACACCTATTTAAAATCATTAAATGTTTCCACAATATTTAGTATAAAATAAAATGAAACTAGTACGTGACATTTTTTGATTTGCAATCATTGTGAAGTAATTACATACACACCTTAAAGCAGAAGTTGTAACAAAAATGTAACTTAAATTGAGCATCTAAAAAAGAAAAAAAAGTATGAAATTGTATATATAGAACCTAACTAACCATGTCCATGATATTAGCAAAACTATTATGTTAAAATTTTTTACTTTTCTTAACATAATTAAAGCTAGAAAAATTAGTATAATGTATCAAACAAAATTTATTTAAAACATTTATTATGATAATCATCTAACCATACTAATCTAACATCTAATCCATTTATATATGACAGAAAATAGAAATATTGCCATATTAGGTAAATATTGAAAATTTCAATAATACCGTTAAATATGACTTCTGAAAAACAAATTGAAATAAATAGTAAAAAGAAGTATTACCTGATCATGACTCAATGCTATTATTGTTGCTGGATGGGTTTTATTGGGATGGGTGTTATTGGCTAGACTCGGTGTTGTAGAATACATTCTGAAAAGTATAGACAGTTGCTAAGGAGTAACATTATATATATATATATGTATCTGATTAAAACATAAAAATCACATATCTGATCAACATTGCTACTCACAAACATATAATTCTATAGTCATTGCCAAAAGTAGTATTTGGGTGGCCCAAAAGTTACTAATACAGTCAATATAACTTTTTATCAGAATAATAATTATTATTATGAAGAATATAACACAGTATTTTACAGTTTAATAATTCACAGTTATTTAATCGAAATGTTCAAATTGCTGTCCTTCAAAGGCAGTACATTCATGACAGCAGGATAAAATATGGTGGCATAAGTCTCAATAGAAGTCTTGAAATGCTTAACAGATACTTTGAACGCATATGAGCAAGAGTCCTTGGCTTCATCAATTCTCATAGGTTTTGTGTGTATTTTCAGTGTCCCAGTAGACACAAAATAAGTCTGTTAACAGCATCAGATAGCTTAAAATTTGCCTCGTCAGTCCCAACAATTTGATAGCACTGGTGAATATCTCACAGAGCTGTAATGTGTGTCAATTGGGCAGGGTATATATGGTTTCATGTGAAAACTTTGCAGGATCCTTGTAGAGATGACATACTAATACCCATTTCAAGGCTGCGACAACATGTAGATTTTTTGGGGATTGTATGACAGATTGAGCCATATGAATCATATTATTATCATTATTTACAGGTGTGCATCAACAATTGTACCACTTTCCTCGAATTTATCTCTTATTTGGTATATAGCTAGTCATGACGGTGGATAGGTATTAAAAGTATAGCTCCAAATACAAATAACTTCTTGAGTATTTTCATGTTTCCAATAGGCCTTTATAAGAAACTTTTTTTCATCAAATGTCAGTATATATTGCGTGGTTGTAAACAGTTTTATTACAGCAGTAATGGTGTACTTTACTGTACATCCAATTTATACAAACAATATTATAGCAATATCTACTGTGTCTTGCAAAAGTTTAGAATCAGTTATGAACAATACTATTAATTGGAATTTCTAATAAATCATAAATATTTGAGGAATGATTGGAAGTTATTTTTAATAATGATATAATTCAGAATCTCCTTTATAATTAAACTACCAATCACTATTTAGAAGTGTTTTGCAGTCCTTTATATTAATAAAATATAGTTCTGCAAGATAGATTAGGCTATTTCTGTACTCTTAGATAGTGTATTGCCACTGAGTTGCCTAAATATTGACTGTAAATATTTTTATATTGACTGTATATTAACTTTTGCGCTACCATGTATATATAAACTGAATAGGCCTATATTGTATATTTATATATTATAATGACTAAACCTGCCCAAGGGGGGTTAATGGGGGGGGGGGGTTATATTAAGAAAAGTGAAATTAAAAAGGAGAGAGAGTAGCAAATATGGCTGAACATTTTTAACAACATAAGAAAAATTTTACTCATATAAATTCTGAATAAAGACAATAAGGTTCAAATTAATTTTTTAAACACTGCTTAGGTATTTCATAATTTTTAACTTAAAAAAACATTATATCAATTATTTTTATCCATTCAGATGATTTATAAACCATCTTAATTGATATAAAATGTAACATACTCTCTAAATTTACTAACTGTTTGTAACAAGCACAGTCCCTTATATTAAATTAATTTTGTAGCATAGCAGTAATTTCATAGCATTAATTACATAACCAGGCACATATCTAGGAATTCTTCAGGGGGATGCAAACATTTTTAAAAATCTCAAATTCAATACATAATTAAACTTGTTGGACTATTATTGTAAAAACATGGTTCCATTTTACATCTGTACCATCTTATAGCATTTTTCTGCCTTTTATAATTGATCAATTTAACCACACTTTCAAATTACCCTTTTGTTTATACTAAAAAAATAGTTCATTGTTTGTACATACCATGTATACCTACAACCTACAAACATATTGTCATAAACCCATAAAACTAAATGTATAATGGACAGGTGCCTGAGATAGTTATTACACAACAGATAAGTAATTGGGTAATTATGATAAATTAAATGTAAATGATGATTTGTGTTGCCTACTTCTCTAAATTGACAATATACATACATAAAAAATATTACTGATATACTGAGGGGCCTAAATATGGACCTGATAACTATATATTAATGCAATAATATTACAATTTAAAATGTATTAATCATTAAAATATTATATAAGAATTTATTTTAGTGACGGTAATCAAATATTTAAACACTATGAAACTGTCCAACAGTTTTTAAATCATCAGTTAATAAAAGTTATAATAAAATCAATGAGTAATATATGTTTAACATATATATAGGGAGTTCAGAAAAGAGAAGAAAATTTTTAGTGTTGCAAAGCAAATACAACACTTTTAAATTGTCATAAAATGTATAATTTGCAAATGTTACTGATGGTAACAGAATTTATAAATATTTTTATTTTAATTATTCAATATCTACCTTGTTTTTTCATTTCAATGGAGTATAAATTATAATGCTAAAGTTGTTAAAAACATTAGCAGAGTGAATACATACTATTAAATTTTCATAAGATTTATAATTTGTTAATGGTCAGAACTCAGTGTTGTATTTCACAAAATAAGTTAACTTTTTAGTTAACTGCATTTCACTAAATATTTAGTTAATGTCAAGTTAACTTTTAATTAACTTAAAGTCACCTTCTGGTACTATAATTGCCCCATGTGTGCCATCAATAAGTCCAACAGTATTGTTGAATCCATGTAATGCAAGGCCATGCTTTGTAGCATTCATGCAGTGATGCAATATCCATAGGGAACTTTATCAGAAGGTTAACAGAATTGCAGTACTGTTGACACAGACACAATACACCAACATATGGTTGATGAACTAACTCCATGCAAATCACCAATCATTCAATAGAAAGATCCTGTTGCATAGTATTGCAAAGCAATGCATAATTGTAATGTAGATGGAATAGCACAGCTTTTGTCTATATTATTTGTTTAAATAATGAAGTATATTTGCGAGTGCACATTTAAAAAAAAATTACTTGCATGCTCATAAAATATTTTTTTAAATAGAACTTTTAGGCACATCTACTAAGGCTTTAACACACCTATCACACATTTTTTAAGGCTCCTGCACGCTAATCATGCCTGAATTTTGCTTTTGCATGCCAAATATGAAATATCTTGAGAATATTACTTCCCGAAAAAAATTTTGGTCTGTGGGGCATTTCAGTTGATTTTCAATGTCATGTAAAATAATAAAAAAGAGTATTCCTATCTAGACTAGACAGTATTGTTGTAAGAATTCCAATTCATTATATTTATCAAGTGGGTTTATTTGATACCTGAATACTCTTTTTTGCCACAGTGCTTGATTTTGATACACAACATGTAAGTATACTTAAATTGTATAAAAAGTGTTTTAATACAAATTTTATATTTTAATAAAAAGCCATTTAATTTACTAGTTAACTTTCCTGTGTCAGTAACTTAATTTTTTCGTTATCTTTTTGCTATAAATTGTTTATGAAATGCATACTTAATTTTATATTTAACTATCCAGTTAACTCAAAACTTACAAAAGTTAACTATAATTTTTTTTAAGAAGCAGTTAACTATTTAGTTAATTAATCTTTGTGAAATGCACTCCTGTATGGTAAGTTAATTTATTAATAATAAAGACATTAAAGTATACTTGCTATTCATATCATTTTTCTTTTCAATAGAGTTTACAATAAAAATATATAATATATATGCTAAAATTGTTCAAAACATTAGTAGTGGATATAATGCTTTTAAATGCTGCATGGCCATGGTTTTACAGTTTATTGGTATTTACATCATTTTACACATATAGTCATAGCATTTTATAAATCTAATTCTTACATTTCTCTAATTTAAATTATCATACTCATATTAATGTTTAAATTACTATTTATATATAATATATTTATTAATTGTTATCTACTTGAAAAGTATCAATGTATGTTGACCAATACTTACTATGTCTATGGGGGAACCATCTATGGCCATGTCTATATACTTATCGACTTTTTAAACTATATATATTTAAATTAAACTATGAATTAATGTTATGGGTATGTATATAATATATGTGAAGTTTTCTACAATAGAATCATTCACCAATACCACTAACAAAAAATATTATATTTAATAATAAAGGTTACACGTCATTAAAATATTTGATTTCTTACTTTTTTATTGGAAAAAGGGATGTTAACCTTTAGAGACGCTTAATTGTAATGCGCGCGCACTTTCTTAATATAATTTTTTAATAATTCATTTTAATAGAAAAAGAAAGTAAGTTTGCTTTCGCGCTTCAATTTGGACACGAGCAGAAGAGGCATAGACCTATATATTACTATATATAATATACAAGTCTATGAGAAACTCATAGCAGACTCATGTCGCAAATCAGATACGTAACCTAATTATTTTCTTTAATAACGACGACCGATTTTTACATTTTGAATGAATAATTCTTAAAATGTAACCTTCGGAATCGGAATATATTCTATTTTTCAAAAGCGCTCAATAAGCCTACGATATCAGAAATATTTAGAACATTCAATTGAACATAATTAGCGGTTATTTTATTGTAATTGTTTATTGTTATTAATGCATTTTAATGCAAAATATATTTTATAGACATTTATCAAATATATATTCATTGATGACAACATGATACTAGTTCTTAAAATAAGTTTTATTACTTGCATTTTAATTGCCAATTTGCATCAAATGTTTTAACTTTAACATATGTCAATAATGTAATTTATAAACGACATATCAATATAACATTTTTACAGAATAAACGGTGAAATCAAACTGAAATTGAATTACATATGTAACCAAAGTATATAGAATATAATTTATGTATAAAACGAAACAAAATTGTGCTTTAACTAAATTTTTTCAAGTAAATGTTTCGATTGATATGTATATAAAAATAAAAGAATATATTTGTATATTAAATGCTTCAAAAGTAAAAGCATATAAGGTTTTGGTTTTACAAGCGTTCATTTCTTATTTATTATACTAAAATATGTGGATAATATACAATATGCATTATAAAACGATAAGTAAAAATCCATTTACTTGGAAGTATGTGGGAGCGACATTTGTTTTGCTTCAATCAGATAATGGCTGGTTGTATGCTACAAATTGGAGTGGAAAAATATGAACAACGTGAATTGCGTACACATATGTAAACATATAGAGAGGTATATTGAATTACACATTTTTATTTATAATATACAAAATATGTTAAATATAATAAAATAGAGGAATGTATACATTCTTAAAACTTTTTAAATATATATGTTTGCTATATATTATATTGATATTCGAAAATGATAAATTAATACAATAGATTATATCCATTTGACAGGAAAAATGCTGATTGGATGATTGACTCTTTTTTTGGTGAGATGAGGTAGGAAATCAGGGTAAGTATATGTACATTATCAAATAAATAGAAAATGGAATGAGTTTTAAAATTTCTTGGTTACCCTGGATTTCAAGAAGGCATTGGGTACATGATGTATTAGTTCACCAATCTACTGTATCCCGATCAATTTGTTAATCACTTGATACCATTTATGAAGAGAACAATAATTGGGTTAAATGACCAACAACAAATTAATTTGGATAAACTATTTATTTAATACAATTAAATGTATTATCAGTTTAATTAATATTACAAAAAATGTATTGTTATCTTTGACAACACGCGCTGCAATGCATATATGTGCTATTACAAATTTAAAAAAATTATAAACCGGTAAATATGTTTTATTATAGCTGATAAAATTATGATGACTATGAATATATACGCATATTATGTTGATGTGCAACCGTGGAGAATAATGAAAGCATGTAACTTCTATTATTAATGTTCGATACAATGAAGTATAATTTAAAACTATAGCATTGTTTTGTGTGTTGTATTTATTGTTGTTTGCACATTTTTGATGATTAGTATGATTGCTAAAATAAACGTGCTCATTATTTTCATTTTGATATTAACTACCAATATTAACTTAACCAATTTTATTGTTTGTACCGCACATTAATTGTACCCTATATTAGGTTTAATAGATGTTAATGTAGGCTTTAATGCTTATATACCATTTATAATTGTGGACTATATTTTAACTATTTTCTAACTGCATAATTTTTATCGCATTTAGAAGTGATTCAGGTTAATGCCAAATTAGTGCTCAATGCGGTTTAAAAACAATATATGTTTAGGGCTCAATAATAAGGGCTCATGTTGGTATAATCATAATTTGGTCTGAAATGGAGGAAGCGTTTTACTAATCCTGAGTAATCCGAATTGGCCCCCTCCTAATTCAGCCAACCAATATATACCAAATTGTATTCCTGACTGGAGTTTTAAATTTGACTTGTTTTTTAAATAAAGTACTAAATTAAGTCATGAAAACTTAGCGCATAAAATTCTCACTTATACAATAAGCGAACAGAACAGCATAGAATGAAAATGACTTGATACTGAAGATCAGAACAAACAGAATGTGATATCAAAACCCTAATAATTAATGTAATATAAATTTAAATACTTTTGTAATAGTTTTGCTAAAAAATGCGCAATAAATTATTTGGATCAATAAAATTGTTTATCTTTTGTTTAAATCTATTTCTTATTATTATTATATAAAAATTAGCGGACATATCCATATTGTTATAATTTTTTTTATTACTCTATCTTTCAATTATAAATATTCATAGATACTATTTCACTAACCACACATATATTTATATGCTTTTTTTTAAAAAATCTGAAAACAATTGTACTATTATTTAATAGTCCTTTATAATATGTTAAATATGAAAGTACTGTACATTCTGAATTAATTTTAGTTTTTTGGTAAATTTTGGTAACTCAATTAACTATTCAACCACTTAACTAGATTACGTTATTTATTTGATACATATAAATTTATTAGAAAGTATACAGCATTATATACATAAGTGCAAATCATTTAGTTTTATAGAAGAAAATAATTATCATCGAGAGTTTATCGAAACAATTTAACAGAATCTTGCAAACATCATGCCTGGAATTATTGAGTGAAATTATTTTTAATATTATTGCATACCGTATTGCGTGGATTCTTTTCGGAAACATTGAAATTTTATTAGAAAATAATAAAGCATAGTACGGTTTTATACTTAATTTAATATTATTTCCTTTCTTCTATTATTGTTGAATCCTTCAAGAATCTAGTGCGAAAGAACAATATTTTTATATTAGATAATCCGGATATAATTTACTAGGAATTGAAGGGGGTAAAAATAATACTTCTCAGGATTCTACTTTGAAAAAATATTTCTGTCCACTGACTATGGCGCTTTGGACACATTGACATCACAATATTAGCATTGCTTCAGTACTGTTATTGTCCGCATCTCTGCTTCAGTACTGTTATTGTCCGCATCTCTGCTTCAGTACTGGTATTGTCCGCATGCTTCAGTACTGTTATTGTCCGCATCTCTGCTTCAGTACTGGTATTGTCCGCATGCTTCAGTACTGGTATTGTCCGCATGCTTCAGTCCTGGGATTGTCCGCA
>JAUZND010004592.1:0-11626 GCA_034780555.1 Coelogynopora nodosa
AATGATTGATCTCTTTATTAATTCTTGTTCATTGTAATAATACTCTTGTTTGCCACACGATAATGCCGAGAGGCCCTACGTGTGACGTAAATAAATAAATAAATAAATAAAATAATCGATAATTAACAATTTAGTATTACGTTGAAATAATACAACTATACGTACGAATGTTATGATAAGCGCTAGCTGGGGTTGATTGAAGACGCTTAAAATATCTTTCGTTGTATAATAATAATTATATAGATTTTATATACAATTGGTAAATTTTGATAGCCGTACTTAATTAAATTGAACCTATAGTGTAATTAATGCATCATCGGGCATCTATTGATAGGCATTATACAGTAGAAAGTTTGAAAATATATTCATGGGACAATTCTTTTAAAATAATCAAGCTATATTTTATTTATATATATATATATATAGTACAGTATATACAGTGTCGCTCATTGTCATAAAAATGTATTTACATATTGAATTAAAAAGTTTAAAAAAAGACATTGTCATAAAAATGTATTTACATGTTGAATTATAAATAAAAACAGTTATACCATGCAAAATTAACAAAATATCAAAATGAAAATACGTTTTTATCGTGTGTAACCACCTATATGGTTGCTCTAAGAGCTTCTTATATCTACGAGGCATGGAGTCTATTATAATAGACTGGCAAACTGATTAAACTCTAGCTTGGTCATTGTTCCAAATGTCAAGTACACTATCAATAAGTTGTTGGCGTGTTGTATGGGCATGCTTGTGCACCTTACGTTTCAATTCTGCCCAGACATTCTCGATAACGTTCATATATGGACTGTAAGGAGGCCATTCGATAACATCAACATTGTTGTCAGCAAGAAACTGCATGGGTTATGACTCTAGCCTTGTGACATGGGGCATTATCATGCTGTAAATGCCATTGATTGTTGCCGAAGATGTTGGAATAAGGGAGCAGGTGATTTTGTAAGGTCTTTTGGTAGCGAGCAGCATTCATTGTGCCCTCTATAGGAGTCAGAGGACCCCAACAATGAGAAGAAATGCATCCCCAGAAAATAACCTTCACAAGAAAAGGACGATGAGCAGTCATATGGGCAGCTTGAATTGGTGACCCACGACCTCGACGAACAAATTAGAGCGTTGAAAAGTGATGTCTATGGAAGTTTCATCTGTAAATATAACATTGCGCCATTGATTTATACCCCAGTTTTTATACTCTCGGGCCCATTGAAGGCGAACACGCTTCCTTGCAGCATTTAGAAGAGGACCTTTAACTGGACGGGAGCTGAAGATACCACTGCGACGAAGAGAGCGTTTAATAGTGTTTACACTCACATCAGCTGCTGTTGGTATTTACTGTTGGACCTCTCGTGTAGATAGTCTTAGATTAGCATGAGATGTTCTGGCTATTTGTCGTGAAGTTCGGACATCTAGAAGTTGTCTTATGTACCACATGGAACTCTTAGATTTGTAGTTGTAATGCCAGTGGCAATGAATCTATTAACAATGTCAAGCACTGTACTTCTTGACATATTCACATTTTGTGATATTTTGTTGGTGATGATGAACAATCAGTGCACGTAATTCTGTAGGAGTATAATCCATCATTAGAGTGATTATATAATGCCCAAGACACATATACTTTATGCCTAATATAATGCGATGTAGAATGTACTCAATTCTTCCTTAATCAAGATTGCAGGAGGGTTATCGCAATTGTAGGTAACTGCAGACCTCTACTATAATACTGTGAACAGATTATATATAATCAATAATATACGAGTTTGTTATCTCACAAGCTAATGTGTACTTATATGACTCATTTTTCTTTTAATTTTCATTTAACAAAAGTTACGTGGATAAATATGGAACATTATCCATTATAGAAAATAAAGGCAATCCATGTTGTGAGCGTCGAACTCCCTGCAAACTGATCGCAAATGAGGAGAGTCTTCTTGACTGCAATGTCAATAAAGAGAAACCACAACATAAGGAAAATAATATCCATAAGAGAATACTGCAATTAAGGCCCAGTTGTTTTTACGTCCTATTCTGGTGTGCTATCATGTGAATTTATGCAAATACAAAAAAAACGACTGGTTGCTGATTGAATTCGATAACAAGAAAGCTGGCGTTACTTTATTTATTGAAAACGTAACAGATATATTGTTAGATGATGCAATTTGTCAAAAGGTCTAGAAGTGAAATTAACCAATTCGTGTGGCCCAAAACATCCGATGATAGTTATGTTGAATTTCCCTAGGTTGTTGGGAACTAGAAAAACTTCCAACATTTAAACAATTTGGCGTAATAGAGTTCGATGGCGTGAATATTTCAGAGTGGTCTTGAATTTATTCGAATTGTGGTCATTAAATGTAGTTCATTTAAACTGTTATAATTGTTCCAAATTACTAGCTCGACATAGTACATAACTAAGTTTTACCTCCGCTATTCATGCTATGGCTTTAATATTATATTCACAATCTAAAAAATATTATTCGTGACGCATATTTGTTATTGTTTTTTGTTAACATTATACAAACATATGTTTCATATACTTTACATAGTAAATAAACAACTGAGTTTTAATTGTTTTTTATGATTATTTGTTAAAAAATACAGATCTAATTCTCATTCGTGACGCATATTTTTGACTATATTATTTTGATTAGTACGTTTTGTTAAACAATGTTTCAGACTAATAAACTGATTATTTTATCTATAGAGATTGTATTAGGTTTTGTAAAATGAAATTTTTTAAAATTTAAACTTTGATACTTATAAAAAAATAATATCATGTCAAGGTGTAGTTTCGAAGTCATTAAAGTCAAAATAAAAAAATATATAGTTATTATTGTTTCCATATATTTATTTAGAAACTATTATAAATTTTACCCTGAAACGAGGTATCTAAAATTCCATGTTTAGTAATTCTAAAATATAACTAAATGTTCGACAAGTACTCGTAAACTATGTATACTGCTTCGGAAATATAGCTGTAAACGTTTTATTACAATTGTCATAAGTCGACAGCCTGCAGTGCTGCGGTGTAGTCACTGGATGAAATGAATGCCTTTATAAACAGATCAATTAATTACAAAAAAACTGTGATCGAAATGACTTTTATATTCCTTGAACCTTCCTTTCAAAATATTTGCATACCGTGTTGTACATAATTTGGAATTCTATATGAATATTATGATAATTCATTGCGTTCTTATAAAAAAAATCATCTACTGCTGCCATGGATAACAAAGAATACTAGTTATAAAATGGATCTATTTAAGTATAGTTATAGATAATACTGGCATATACCCCCAATTTGATGTAAACTTTCAAAACATTTCACACAGTACCTACTTAGGAGTGACAATATATAATCACATATAAACATTTGAAATCAATATAATATCCCTAGATATTTGTATTGATACTTTTTTTTATGAATTTACAGCTCTTAAAGAATTACATGCAGTGTATTGGAATTTTAAAATAATATTGACGTAAATTAAATGAAGTTAAATACATTTTCAAGCCATTATTGATCAATAATTGTCAGTGGAACTGCCCTCCATCCCTAACCCACAAAGGATTAAAATTAATCTTTGCTAATTAATAAGAACATTAACTAGTAAAAACTAGTATACATAAAATTGTAACGGTCAATAAAACATAATGGTAACAAATTAAAAATAAATAAAAACACTGATGTAAATCAAACTTTTTTAAATATTTTAATTCGACCAAATTACATTTGTGTTGAAACACATTGCAATTATAATGTGCAACTATTTAACCAGATTATTATAAAGAGTTTTTATGAATTAAATATGAATTATATATTAAATATAACAATATATTATATATAGCTTTTACAATCCATTTCACAGAACTAATTGTTTATAAAATAAATATACATGAAACAAAACAGAATGTTCAATCAGAGTTGAGAATAACTTATTTGTTTAATCAATGATATAAAACTTACCGTGATTGAAAATTCAAAATAATTTTTAAAAAGTACACGATTTAATGATAATCATATTAAATGACACATTTTAATTAAACTGCCGTAGTTTTAATACTAAAAAATACCGGTTTAGGTTAGTTAATGATATCACAGATCATAGCTATAGATACAGAATACAAACAACAGTCATATTAAGATTAACTATCAAATATACTTTATTTTATGACTCTTCAAAAATACGAATGTCGGTAAACACACAAGATATTCCGTGAAACATGGTCGACATGTGTAGTAAAATAACATTTGATCAGTTCAAACAAAGTCAGAAGTCAAAATCATTAGAACAAAAATACTGTTTCTTCAAATGCACATAATTTGAAAACTGAATGACGCAATATTATAGGGCGTCCACGTAAACGATAAAAATGATCTTTTGATGTACAGAAATATGGATTCCTACAACGCCATAGATTAATTAATCTAAATGGTTAACATTTGAAGCAATTGTTTCAATAAACTAATAAACAAAAGCTATGGCAAAATATTGCGCAAAAAAAGTGAATTCACAGTTAATGCAAAAAATAGAGATAACGTTTGGGAATGATTCTGGCAGTGGAGAGAGATATGGTTAATTATTCACAGTGATGGTGTGTATACCGTATTAAGTGTTTCTTATAATGGACAGTTGTAGACACTTATTGACAAGAATAAAAAAAACAATTATAACCTATCTACACTGCTGAACTCTACATACACAAATCAAGCGGAACGTCGAAGGATGCTAAATCCGGTAAACTTTAAAACATTCAAATAATGGAACGGTTGTTCTACTCCCAAATAGGAAGGATATTATAAGATTTTCCGTCGTCTAAACAGGTGAACGATTTTTTGAGAAGAATGTTATTACTATATACATCAGACCAATGAAACAAGTATCTAAATTTCGACAAATCTATCATACTAAATTATACTAAAGTGAAGTGCGCAAACAAGATTATGAAAATATCACACAAAAAAAAAGTAAAGCTTGGTTTGATTATGCTCATATTATATGATATCGTAATATATATATTTTTAAATCAATGAATACATATAAAACTAAACAAAAAAACTATAAAATAGCGCACTCGTATAGATGGAAAAAATTCACAGCGCCTAAATTGATTTTTTAAGAATGAATTCATTGGAGCATTTTTAAAATTCATAAATTCGGTCGTTAAATATAGATATCAACGTATGTAGAAAACTTAATATTGGAATTATTCATTGCTCGTAAAAGTGTAATATATGGAGAAATAATTTAGTGAGTGATAAATGGCACAAATAGAACGGGAATGATAATAAACGCGTGGTTATCTTTGGAAAGTAAGATGTTTCATGATGGTTATAGTTGACTCGAATGACTCAGGTAGAATAGCCCGCTTGACTGATTCGTAAAGAGTTGTAGCATGTTTGACATACACGAACTGGCTTGATAAGTTTTAAACGGAAAATTTCAATTTCGTTTCGGCTGCATCTGGAAATGAAGAGAAAACATAATTTATTTACATTAGAATTTTTTTTCTTCTAAATTTTAAATACTTTATAGACAAGGATATTATTATGGGCAGATAATTAAAATTAATTGCTCAGATACTTAGCTCTGGTCAAATACAAACGTAGCCTACAGGGTAAAATCTGACAGTTGGCGAGTTTGCTAAAGAGATATTCTATCTCAATTTATTTGATTTAATTCTCCTGATCCAATATATTGGTACGAAACATTTATTATAAACAGTTATTTTCGCACTATTCTACATTTAAAGTGTGTCAAGACATATTTAATTAAACGCAGCATAATTTTTAAAAAACTTTAATTTGGTAAGTCAACATAAAATGGATCAATTTTGTTATACTTTCTATCCCATTGAACATTATCAAATTTTATGATTTATAATTAATATAAATTTGAAATAAATCATAATATGCACAAACATTTTATTTCGCTGTTAGTATGTAAAAGTAATATAAATTATCAATACTATATCTTGATAAAATATACGTAAATTATTTTCACGTAGCAACATTTCTTTTGAATTTTAACTTATTAACCGAGAATATTGTATCAGCAAATTATTTTGTCAGTTGTTCAGTAAAAGTATAGTTTATCTTTATTTTGTTCTGTATAGGACCAACATAAAAGTTTGGTTGAGAAACATGTTGAGAAACCGGTTCCGATTATTAAAAATATGAAATCAAATTTTGAATATAAGTTGAGGTTATTCTTTTTCACATTGAACATTGTACAACATATTTTTTATATAATACTTTTAAAAGATAATTGAGATTTGAATGGTTAGATTTTTGTTTGATTTACAATTTATATATTAGATACTAAAATTTACATTCAATATAACAACTTATCGTTAGTTTAATAAACAAACTTTAAAGACATAACCTTTCTTATTTTAGTAGTTAATTAATGGTTAATAATATAACTCAAGGGATCAGGAAGACGTTTAATGGGGGGGGATAATCCTGTTTTAAGTTTTTCGTGTAATGTGAATTTGATTTTTAAATATAAATTTAAATAGTTGGTATGTTATAAACAATTAAACATTTTGTTTGCTATTAGACATTTTAATATTAATTTTGACGGTTTTGAAAAGAATTTTTAAACATTTATTTTCAAACAAAATTCGTTAACACTAATAGTAAATTGAGTAAAAGAATTTTCTTCAATATAATATTCACGGTAAACAAAGCAATGTTCTCGTATTGACGCAATGCGCGAACATTATTAGTATGACTTGCTGAACCACCGCATTACACCTATGGGTTAATAATACTCCAGCGTATACTCAACCCGTGTTAATAATACCCATAATATAATTAACCAGGGTTGATTGTAAACTGGAGCAATTTCAACCTGTGTTGATTATACTACTGTTGGGTTAAAAATACTCAGCTCTTTTCACAATATTATGTGTATATAATAAGCCATAAATTATCTGAGCTTATACGTATTACACATGGCGATGTTAAGTAGCTTGAAACAAATTATTTGGAACCTTGTCACTTCAGTAATAATAATGTATAGTTATATAACTGATATTTAAAGTATTAGTAGAGTTGAAAGTATATTAATATATAAATTATATTGAATTGCACATATTTAGTGAATCTAATAATGAAATATAGCCGTGTTATTAACAGATGAGTAGGTATAATAAGGAGATTATAACATTGTTCATTACTGAATTGCTTAATCATGAATGCAGACGTTGACTATTTTATCCTAAATGGTAAATACTCTGATTATTGTAAAAATGATGGTGGGAACAAAATTCAATAAACGAAAATTAAGTAAAAAATACAGGGTGTAGGATGCTGTTTTGCAATATCTGGGGAAAAATACGTTGTTACTGATCGTCACATCCAAGAAAAAAGTTTTTCTACGAGGGTAGCGAAAGTATAACGTCTATTATTAATCAATTCTTATAATTTCTAATAAATTACATATTTGTGGTATAAACAACCCAACGGTAGTACAATTAACCAGGTTAATATTACTCTGGAGTAATATCAAATCGAGTTTGAGGATATTCAGTAGTAGTATTAATCCGAGTTAATAATACTACGGAGCATTACAATCCTATAGTATAATTAACCCGCTATACCGGTCAGACCACAGATGAGCCGACACCAATCAGAATGGTGCAAATTCTCACTTGGCACAGAAGACTTTGCCACAGTTGCGGCAGTGGTGTCGGCGCTCAGTGATCGAGAACCGGGTGCCACAGTTGAAGCAGACATCGGCCCCCCCGTCCTGCAGCCAATGGTCCGCCATCTGTCGGCCCGGGTCCGTGGGCACACTCCACGAGTACACCCGTCCGCGCACGTCGCCCACATACACGATGCGGTGATCCCGAGAGACGGCTAGAGCCGTGATGCCGGCGGGCAGCTGATTGTCGTGTCGCTCATAGGCGGTGTGCATGGTGAGCTTGCTCCGGAAGATGAGCTGGCGTTGCCAGTGGAAGCCTATAGTGACAGTGTGTGTATCTATGTCAACAGCTATGTCAATAATGGATTATTATTTAAAAAATCAATAATATTTCACGCATACAGGAAATGGAATTTAGTACCTTCAGATTGGTACTCTGGAATGCTTACAACTGCTTACACCATCCAATCAATAGATTTACGAACATTTTGCCGACTTATTAAAAAATTCCTTTAGCCTGTGATAATTATAATTATAATTATACTATTAAAATATATATTGTTACTTACGGAGTAGTATAGCACTTATCACAACAAATACACCCCTCAAGATAAATAAAAACAAGTAATGGTCACTGTGAGGAATGCAAAAGAAAAACCACAATAAAATTTAAAGTTTATTACAATGTTATTATGTTATTATCACACCATGGTTATGCCTTCTTGATGAAAGGTGAAAGCTTGTTTTTTGTGTATTAATTGTAATAAACATAAAATTTTATTGTGGTTTTTCTTTTACACACCTCATATTATATAAACGATAACAATTATTTACCATCAATATTGACATACAAACAATAAATATAACACATTAGCGGCCAATCTGGATGTATGAAGATCGATTCATTGACTGATGACTCCTTATGGCTATGCATATTGTCAATATTATCAAATTATTTAATCTGTTTATATCTCCTGTGTGTTTGGCTAATATCATGTTATAATCTCAAAGATTATAGCTTGCTCATAAAGAATACTGGGCAACATTCCTAACTATTTTGCTAAAAACAGCACCCTCAAACAAAACTCTAGGAAACTGTGATAATATATCTGGCTGTATTCCAATACTTTTAGACTATTTTTTGAGAACGCGAAGACATACTTATCATATAATGAAAACAAATTAGAAGAACTTAATGCTAAAGTGTTATACGTTATGATTTAATCGATATTTAATATAAGCTTACCTATTTTTATTAAATTAGTATTGTGATAATGATATTTTCTATTTTGTCAATTCTTTTATTGTGATTGTTAAAACCACATTAGGTACACTAACCGGGCCTAAGTTTGTTCAATGAAGGCTTGACTGTGGCCCCGGCAGGCAAAGACTTCTGTGTTTCTAGATGATGTGACACTCGATCTGAATAGAAGACAGAACCACCGTATTGCGGCGAGTCGGCAACAGAGCGATCCCGAGGGTCATCCACACCTGAGGGATATCCAGGTAGAAATAATTATACTAAACTAATTTAATGCATAGTTTAGGTTCGTACACTTTCATTAAATTAGAAGTCTATACTTTTTCAAAGCTTTTTTAATACCTCGTTAAAAATATTTTTCATACCATTGTATGTAACAAAGATAGAAAACACTATTAGACAATAAATATTTGGGTTATATTTGGTATTCATTTATAGCTGAAATAAAGTTTAAACCGAAATATTTCAAATATTTCAATACGAAATAAATATATGTATATTATGTTTATAAGAACTTATTTGAGTTAGGTCATTCCAAAATGTTTGTAGTGTCCATAATGTTCAATCCATAACTTTTCGATATAATTTCGGACTTTTCGTGATTCTTCACATTTTCTCCCTTCTTTTAATGACAACATTCATTTTCCATACGTATTAAAAATGTGCAAGCTATGTCTAGTGAGCATAGTGAACACAATAGACAATACATGTAGACAATACAATAGACAATACATACAATCAAATCTAACTATAATTATATGGAAGTAAAATTCCCTGTACACCTAATGAAATAGTGTACAAAAAAAAAAAATGAAATTTTTCAAATGAAAAATTTTCCTGTCGTTTTAAAGTTAAATAGTTGACAGGTAATATAAAAGATCAAATATATTGATACTTTTATAATAGCTTTTTTATAAGCATAGCTACCACAAATTTCTTCTAAAGTGAAATCCTTATCACAACAAAAAATATACATGAATTCAATAAAATATTTGAACAATTTAGAAACAATCACTTTGACTAAAATATATTATTATACAAAGAATCATTTATATTGAAAACCAAAATTGCTAAATTATACACTGTATTGAATATTCACACACTAGTAAATTTATTTAATTAATAATAAACATAATATTTTACATTTTATAATGAAACTAGTAAAAACATTTTTTCTTGTTAATTAATTGTTACCCTAATTAAATTAAATGAGAAAACATTAATAAAATAAATGTTTTTTTATCATAATCAGCAATAAAAAATGAAAAGGCATATGAGATTGTCTCCTGTAACATAATAATATGTTCTCATCTCCCAATAGACAACACCGAGGTTGCATGCACACCTCCACACCTACTCTCGTCGCCGTACCTTGTGCCCAGCTACCAGTCTCATAGGACGGATGGCCTCCCGTTGTACCCCCAGTCGACTGGCGCTCAACACCGCCCACCCGTCGGTTCGCATTGATCACCATGAAGCCGGTGTTGTCCTCCAGGCCTGTCACCACCGGGTCATCCTCCACCACGTCGTCAACCAATCCCAGCTCGTCGTCAAGGTCGTCGACAAGGTCACTCGTGGCCGACTTCGAGTCCGACTGTTTGTTGTGAAGGAATGAGGAGGATAGTGCATGCTATTAATAAAAATGCGGTAAATTTTTGTTAAACAATTATATTATAATATTGTAAATCAAATACGAAAATAAAATTAAAATAATAACATTAATAAATTAAAAATAAAAGATAATACAACACTATATATATATATAAATCGAAAAATTAATAATTAGAAATTACTATAATATATGTATCCTATATGTTATTGTTAATTTCCTATGGATTACAATGCTTACTAGTAAGCTTCTAACCGACCAAATAAAAACAGAAAACATCATAAGGTATCAGAAAAAATGTCAGAAAAGCTGTCCGAGATAAATCAAGATAGATTATAAAAAACGAAAAGAGAATTAAATAATAACCTAATAACAGAAGAAAAACAATAACTTTTTCATTAAAAACTAACAACATTAATGCCTTTATGTAAACCTGCCTCCACAGAAAACAAACGAGCCCTCATCTCACCTCCATCCCGCCATGCTTGCCTGGCTCCGTACTATTGACCGAGGTGGTTACCGAAGTTGTCCTGTTTCTGTCCATCCCCAGTCCGGCTCCCCCACCCTGAGCGGCGGACCACTTGACCCCCCGTCCCCCTCGCACCCCCCCTCCACCTGAGGGGCCACTCTCCCCGGCGGTGTTGGTCGAGCGGAGAGAACGACGGTAGGCGGAGTCATCGTCCGGCACCTGTACATAGTCGAGGCTCCACATGCGGACCACTCCGTCGGTGCCGCCGGTCATGATCACGTTGTTGGAGTCCCATTCCATCATCTGTCCAGGGGGGCGGGGAGGGTGTTGTCAAGTGGGGAAGTTAACAGTGAGACATTTTGGGAGTTGAAAAAATAATTGATTTGTCTTCATGCAAGACCTGAGGTCTATGCGTACCAAGCGCGACGCGAGGTGACGTTCCGCAAAAATTTGAATAGATACATTTCAATGAGCCTATTTACACTGAACGCGGCGCGACGAAACTGAAGTTGAAATTGTTCAACTTTTTATGCTACGCAGAGTGTAGTCCAGGAGCATTAGATCAAATATTGACAAAAAGGGAAATAAATGTTATAAAGCTGATTTTTTCAAAATAGTTC
>JAUZND010004593.1:0-11626 GCA_034780555.1 Coelogynopora nodosa
TACCATCAAATCATTCTATGTGATTTTTATTCAATAAACTATTCTATTCTATTCTATTCTATTCTATTCTATTCTATAATAGACTAGCTGAAAAGTGAAATAAACACACCTATAAAGTTATTTGACAATATAAGCTTATAGAAAATTGTTACCATGATAAAAAATGGCCGCCAATGATATGTAAAAAGTACATCAAATATTGTGAAAGCAATGTACATCTATAGCTATATATAAAACTTCCAGCACAATAACTATAGCTATAATACATACAAAAAAACAAAAAAGTTAAATATTTTCAATACATTATTCAAACTAAAAAAAAGAAGTAAAGTACCTAATGGTTTTTAATTTCAATTTTACAGTATAATATTTATCTGCATAATTAAAGCCAAACACATTTCATAATGAATATGTCGAAATTTACACATATATTTGATAATTATTTTTATTTAATTCACATTTTTTTCAATTTTCTACACTTTCAGTGGTTTGTGAGTGGATTTACCTGATATACTAAAAATATATATATATATAGAAATTTGGATTTATCCACTATTTACAAAAGGTGTGCCATTAAATAGATATATTTTTACATTCGTCATATATAGTCAATTTATAAATTATATTAATAAATATATTAGTATCACTGGATGAGATATGAGTAAAAACTTAAAACATTCGGATTTGGCATTTTAATTTTAATTTAGAAACCTATTAAATTTCAGTCTTATCTGATACTGCTTGGGATAAATAAGTCTTTTACACGCCTCTCCTGCGGAATATAGCGTCAAAATTAGTATATTGCATCATTTTATTTTTTGGCAAAATTAATGGATTATAACAATATTATTAATACTATATTTTATTTCTCGATTCGTTCTTACATTTTGAGAAAACATGCAAAAAGAGAAACGCGAAATAAGAAAAAAACTTATAAAAGTAAGCAAAAATATTTGTTTGAAAACGCGACTATAATAAGCATTTTATTAATGATTTATAGCGTTAGTTGGTATAGTTTGTTTTCAGTCGATTATAAAGTTTAAATTAGTTTAAACTAATTAATTATATTGTTAATATTAGTTTTAGTCATATGTTAGCATAATTTATAAGTATACATAATTCTGATCATATATGGGAAGTATCTTTTAATAAGTCACAGATTAACGGCTTAACTACAATACTATGTATTTTGTTTTATAATTAATTATATTAAAACTATTATATTATATGTTTTTATAAATTATACCTTATAGTACAAAATAAATGACAAAAAATACTAAAAACTCCAAATGAATAAAAAATTCACAACATATTTGTCTATCTTCCATTATAACTTATCAAATTATATCATTAAACAAAGCAATACATTATATGTTGAGAACAATTATTTCCTTAATAAAGGATTTAATGCGGCATCCATAAATATAACAATCGATTTACTATATTATTGCTTCTTAAATCTGACACACATAAAACTTAGGTCAAAAAAACCCAAGACGCACTTGCTCAATTATTAAAAGGGCTACAGAGACGGTAAACAATAGACGGGGAGGGAGAGAACTATATTATACACCAAACCCAGATGATTTCGCTCCCGTGATCCAAGTGTAAGCAAGATAGGCAAATAAAGAGTTATTGTTAGAATCTATAAAGGAAAGGCAAGGGACAGATAAAGGCGAGAGTAACCTGGTGGGATCTCTTTGCTGAAGTGTTGCAATCTCAGCAGATGCGTCGACGACATAGTGGACATAAATTATTAATAATCTGATCAGAGCTGAACCGCAAACAGTGCGAGACCAGAGATTGCCTGGAGGAAAACTTGAAACATGCAAAGTGTGACAAATTGCAGCTGTGGTTGTTCCAACTCAAAAAGGGTTCTCGTTTCTCCCCCCAAAAAATACGTCCACAAAATATATTAAGCTTGAACTCTAGATTATGAGGTTAGTTGCTAATTTGGTGCTACGACACTGGCGACACCACATTTATTGCTGCAGAGCAGTCTATGCTTGATTATGCGGAGCAACCGGTTGTTTGTCAAATTTCAGGAAATGATTATTCCCTGATATAACTTTCATCTACCAATTTAATTATAGAAATCGATTATTCAGTATAATTGCGGCTTAAGAGTCAGCTTGGGAACAAATTTCTGGATGGAAGTGATCGACGGAAGAATTGATAATATCTAGAAGTAATGGTTGATTTTATTGTACAGATAATATTATTCAATGTTAACTTTATTCCGTGTTATGTTTATTGTCGTATTACGACATCATGTTTGGAAACGTTTACTGACTTCGTTGAGCTTATATAGTTATTAAATGATAGGCTATGTGTATGTAGAGATTTTATGTATTGATTTGAGCTGTGTTTTATTAACTTTTATGCATATTATATAACATTAATGGCAATAATAATGATTGATTCTTTTTTATAATAATATGTTTAGAAAACAAATATGTATTGCTTAGTATATACCTATAATTTAACCAATTGAAAACTGGATGTAACATTGGAAAAGAAAAAGTCAACATAAATTAAACCTTTCAAATATACTATATATATAATAAATATATCTGAACCGCTCTGTTTCGTCTATATTTATATATTTATATTAGCAGATCACACTCCACACCAATGAAATATGACTGAATTCAGCAGAACTTTACAAGGTACATGTAAACGCCTTAATAGCATGTTTATTTAATTATGTTTAACAATTTTACCACAAAACAAATGGGTTTAAGATATACATATTACGACTCTATGAAATGATAAATAATACACAGTAATAGATCAAAATGACTTTATTATAAATAGTTTAATGCTAATAAATTTTAATTTATTCTGCTCATTGAAAAGTTATACGACATTTTGGCTCACATAACGTGTATTACATATATACGTATATAAATTTTGCTGAAGGCAATTTTATGTAACATTTACGGCATTAAATATAACTAATATTATTAATTGAGTACTATAATAATATTCAAGCTGAGAGAATACTTCACTGTTTTTACATGCCTTTTTCTCTTCTTTTGTGGTTTTTCGTGTACTTTCTGTTTTTTCCTAAACATTTTATAATTTTTCCCAGATTTTTTATGATTTTTACGTAAACCTCTTTTTTTATTTTTTGTGGGATTTAATATATATAAAGTTGTTTTGTAAATAAATCTCGATACGAGGCACTAGGCTTTCCTAATTAACATTTCGGCATATACATGATTGTGTCCTCAAAACTGACCATATGCATAGTCAACATAAGTTTACACACAAAATGATTATTATACAAAATATAGGGTGCCTTACTTTCTTAACATTCGGCACAGTAAACTTAGTCTGTATCTTTTCATTAGCAACAATTACTATATAAGGAGTAAATTAAAGAAGTCGAGCGTTAAAATAGGGAGTTGTGTGTTACCATCGTGACCAGAATTAAAATAATACAGAGAGAGAGAGAAAAAATAGATGGGAAATGAAGCAAAAACAGGCAGCTGGTAGAATTTCCCAAGACAGTATGAGAGAAATCTCCATATCTGGAGTTAGCTACAAAACACGCGCACCGAAATCAAGTCGGATAAAAATTCAAACATATAGTATGAAAGTCGAGAACTCGGCTCGCTGGCTCCCTTCGAACTGCAGCGTGAATCTAGCTGTCTTAGAGAAGTCCAATAAGTCGGTTTGCGGTGGTTCGTATACGGCTTAATTTGGGTCTTGGCAAACACATTTGTCATCCAGCGCAGCAGCTTTGCTCCCGTATACCGAATGGACGCACACCCGCAACCCCCCCAGCGCTATTATTGTCGAGAATCGTTTGGGAAGACTGAAAAGGAGTTCGTTCCATTTCTTGGAAGCTTCAAATGCTTTCAATGTCAAAATGTCAAATTTAGAGAGGATTTTTCAGTACCATATGGGAAGGATAGGGGGAAATAGCGAGACATCAGCTCCAAAGCATTGAACTTTAACAGAGAGGCTTCAAAGTTCACTGCGCTTCAAAACGGAGTTGAGATAAAGAGAGAAAGATAGCTAACCTAAACGGAAATTATTGGTTTCGCACACTAGAGAGGAAGTAAAAACAAATTCTGGTAAAGCAGAAGATGAATGAAAACTATTTTTAAACGTCGTTGTAAAAGAATAAAAAATCGATTATTATTGATGTAAAAATGTAGTTGGATTACCCCGGCGGTTTGTGAAATGGGAACACATTTACAGGGCGTCTTTTTGCTTGACGACAGAGCATGACTGCTTCCATTCTTAGAACATGAGCAGTGTGAATGTTGAAGGTGAAAATCTTGACCGGCAGATCTGTACAAAGAAATGAATTCGAGAGTTTATAATGTTCATTCTTAAATAATAATCTACGTTAACAAAGTAACTTAACTAAAAGAAAATACACAAATTATTATTACAAAACATGAAAAATTATTTTGTGACATGTATAGAGTATTTAGAATTATATTTTATTAATGTATGATTCACATTTCCAAAGGCTCAAAACCATTTCTAAACCATATATTATAAGATGGCAAAATGAGGTGAAAGGTATTCTATAAATGTAATGTGTTGAAAATACGAGGCCCGAACTATATAGTAATTTTATTGTAATTATAAATACTATTCTGAATATAAGTAACTATGAATATAATGAAAAATAGAATCATAAATTATGAATAATAAAATTATCGATAAAAATATTTGATGCATAAATAATAAATAAAGAAATACAATGACATAATATAATATAATAATAAAAATATGCGAATAGAAGAATTAATAAATGATGACGTAAAATAATAAATTATACATCAATAAAAATATTTATTTCACTTTATATATTTTACATGAAACTAAAATTTTAAAATTAAAATATTATAATTAATAAATAAATAATAAAATAAAACATATGGAAAAGAGAACAAAATATTGCATATTATAACAAATTTGATAATTTTATGGGTTCTACTAAAATTACTGGGTGCCTATAATTATGTGAGATTAAAGATCATTTTCTGCAAGCCCATTTTATGTTATATTACCAAGAAATAAGATAAAAAAATTACATTATTCAAATGTAATAATAATAATTTCACTCAAATTATATATGTTGCAAAGAGATTGATTAATAAAATAAGAATTATTGTAAAAAATATAAAAAATATAAAAATATAAAAAATATAAACATTACATAACATAATACTGCATATTACTACTTACAAGTAATATATAAGATAAATAGAAAATGTTATCACATAAGAAGACTAAAATTTATTATAATTATATTGTTTTCACATAACTCCACCTTAATGTTAATTACTGACCTTGTCATTTCTGCCGGATTTTTCAATTGATTAATGCCGTTAGCCGATTGGCTATTGGGTATGAGAGAGACGAAAGGTCGTTTGATCCGATTTCCAATCGGTAGACTGCTCTTTTTCAGGAAATCCACCACCTGTTGATGAAATAAAAAATGAATGTAGATGACTGACTAACTTCAAACACAAGAAGGATAAGTTTAATTAGGCACAAACTCATATCGATTTTGAGTTTACTAACGGCAGACAAAAAGAATGGATCAATATACGCATATTAATTATTTGAAATGAAAAAATAGAAGAAAAAATTTAAACTCTTAACTGAACTCACTGTGTCATGACCGTATTTAGACGCAAGGTCGATAGGGGACGCCCCAACACTTTCCTCTGGCTTTTGGTATTGAAGGAGTAGTTTCACCTGATGGGGACAAAATATAGATGTATAGATGTTAGTATATATAACAAAAGTTAATGGAAATAGGTTTTATAACAATTTCTAAACATTATATCTTTAGAATTGTCATTAGAATAATTTGTATCTCTTTAAAGTTAAGAGAGAGATGACTCAATTTTACTGAAATTAATTAAATTTTTTCTGGACTTTACAAAAATTTCCAACTTTTATAAAAAATGAAAACTTATCCAAGTCTGCAATGAGATACTGATATTTTTTATTCCTTCAAAATATGGTAAATGAATCTAAGATATACAAATTTATGTTTACAAGATTCCGTACAACGGTCTCAGTAATTTCGTCTGTATATTTAGTTAAAAATTGACACAAATTATTAGGGATATCAAGATAATTTTCGTTGTGTCTGGCATAATTTCTGCGAAAAAAACTTTAAAATTTGTTGGAGAAGATTATTCATATTTATTTGAAATAATTACAAAATTACAAAAACAAGACTTTTTAGAAAAAGCTAATAAAGCAAAACTTTTCTCGTCCATAAAATAAAACTAATTAAATTCCTTAACGTTGCAAGGTTCAACAGGAACATGAGATAGTTAAGATGGTTAAAAAATAATACTAGGCGCATCATCCAGTGCAGCATCTAAAGCTGCCTGTGTTGTTAAAACCGACTAGAAATTCAACCCAAACTAAATTGTCTTCCACTTAAAAAGAGAGAAAAATGATTGATTTGTGTTTATACTTCCGTAAAATACTGCTGATAAAATGACTCGACGTGATCTTGAAGGCTTATAAGATTTATAACATATAGAAGTCGAGTGAATGTGCGCCAGAACGATAAAAAGAGAGGCTGAACGTGACCGCACAGGAATTGAGGGCTATTGGGAGAGATTGATACTGGCGAACCACGGAACAGGCGATTCTACTGTGAGCAAGCCGCTATATATTCGCTTTAAATTTGTATATATCGGTAAAAAGAATACCTATCATCACAATTAAGGCAAGAAAACAATATATTAATGGTTCTATAAAATAAAACATTTTATTTATTTGATTAAAGACCATATGATTATTAGAAATTCTTTTTGTATTTGCCCATGAGCCCATATCTTACGGTTCTGTCAAAATCGGAAATAAAAATGGAACATAATAGTTGGATAAAATATAAAATATATCCTTTTAAACTAATAATAAAATATATATCTTAGAATTATAAAATAGAGATTTTTTTTTTTACTAATTCTTCGCTGGTAGTAGACAAAACAATTTATGCCGCAGCTGGAAACCACGAATAATTACGATGCTTTTATTGAAAGAATAGAATATGTTCCACTATTGTCTTAGTTTTTATAATAACACTAATTTTGAGCATTGCAAAAACACAGGCGTTAAAATGTCAAGGAAAGGCATTAATGGTTAAAATATGTTTTGTTTACTATAAAATGTATGGTCATAGAGAAAGCATAATAAAACAACTCAATGAGCTGATTTTGCAAATATGAAAAGATATCTAGTTCAACACTAAAAATATTTATTATAAAAAAGTATAATATGAAAAGGAGCTGAACAACTTTGTTTTAATATAATATTATAATCGATATTTTGTTATAAAAGGAAATATCATAACAGAAAAAGTGTAATGTATTATGTCTTGTATATTAAAACATATATAGAAGATATGCAATATTAGAGAGAATTTTAATTATTCTCTAAAATTAAAATCTTGCAGAGATATTATTACATTTCACAATAAAGAATAGTATTAGAAATAGAAATAATAAGGGTGGAACTTTTATTTTAATAGGCAATTTGAAGGAGATACTATAATTAGTTTATTTATTAGAAATGTCGTTAAAGAGGTAAATGGTACTATAGGCAAATATAAGACTTAATTTGCGACGGAAAATGATACAACACTATACGTGACATTTTAAAAGCATTGAAGAGAAGAGAATGTTATTATGTTTATAGGCCCCTAAACTATAAGGACTGATTTAACTTAACTTTTAATTATATCTTATACAGTGTATTCACTTGACTTGCCTGATTTACAAATGCTTTTGATGTTGGAATGCGCTGCATAATATTTCCAGTACTTGAAACCAATTGATTTGAAACATGTCATATTATTATTGTATAAAATTTTGAGCAGCTAAAAAATTATTCAATAGAATAAAGAGGGATAAAAATATACACATTATTAAAAAAGAGAAATGGAGGGAGAGAGAGAGAAATTGTCGAATGAAATATTCACTCTGGTCATACCACCATATATAGTCACGCTCCCAAATAATTTATAGTTGTCGTTACAATAAATATAATTCTTTATAAATCTTCGGTATAAATCAAAAGAGAAGTCAAAACTGCCTATCTGTAGATTTCATATGCTTTATCATATACTATCATAGCATTAGCAATGGAATAAATTGACAATAATATAACTTACGGTTCGCTGCCTCCATATTCAATAAATATTACAAAAAGTGTACAGTTCATATTAATCTATGAGTATGCGTTATATGAAAAGGAAATTGTAGTTCATTGGTGATGCCTCATCAGAATTGAAGACTGCGTTATTTCGAGTTGTAGTTAATTCGTGTAGAAAATATCTTGAAAATATGTTAGCAGATGAAAAAGTGATCCATCTGGCTATTGATAGTGTCCATTTGATTTCAAATGTATTATTATGTTGAATATTAAGTAACTATAAGATAATTATTCATTAAAAATAAGAGGGATAAAATATGAAAATATAAATATGTTATAACATAAAATTGAAATACAAAGTATAGGATCAACCATTTACATAATCAATTTACTATTATATATCTCATTAAACAGTAAAATTTTCATATACAAAATGTGCCATATAAATAAACAATTTATAACGTTCTGTAGCTTAATTACGTTTTTATGCTAAATTTTATGCTAAATCCCAGGACTTTTTCCACATTTTCTAAAACTTTTCAATACCATGGGCAGCATGAACTTAGACGTCGTCAATAAAGCAAATGGAATTCGTTATAAAATCTCGACCAAATAAGACGGGAAAAGTCAATACTTAATCAATAAATTAATAGTTTTTAGACGCTCACCACTTCCAAGTGACCCTGTCTACAGGCAGCGTGCAGTGGCAGGTCCCCCCGCTTGTCCGGCACCCCCGGGTCACAGGCCGCATCCAGCAGCACTCGCACCAGCTCCGGGTGGCCCCCAGCTGCGGCACTGTGAAGCGGTGTTCGTCCCCGACTCTCCTGCGACTGGGCGCGAACACCGGCCTCCAATAGGGCCTGACACAGGCGGATGTTGCCCCGCGAGGCCGCCAGGTGGAGGGCGCATTGTCTGTATATGTATATATACACCCATCAAAAGAATAATATTTATGTAAACTCGGTGTTTATGCTAACTATAATTAATAATACAGCAGTCAACCTCATTTATTCAAATATATATTCAAAAATAGATAAAATATTTCCTGCTTGCAACTCAGATGATTGTAAGTTTTTTTTATTAAATTGCGATGATTTTATTTTAATTATTGAACTAAATACACGTATCATATATTATCACTAGTATTCGAATAATATCGGTATAAAAGTATAAAGTTTCTCTAATTATTTATTATGAATGATAAAATAAGTTATTTGAGTTATAAATTAAATATATATTATTTAAATTTTTTAAATATTATATTTATAAAATCATACTACAACTTTAGATTGATTAACAATAAAATTTCAAACATTAATTTTAATAATAAAATATTTAAAGTTAAACACAGTAGTCTAATAACTATTATTAAACATTATATTACAAAACATTATTAAATTATGTAAAAATATCAAAACGAATATTTATTAATGATGTCAATAGAAGTATTTCTAAGAATTCATACAATCGATGTAACGCTTGTTTTGGTGCACCAAGGGTTTTATTAAGACTTATTTTAGTAATATAATATAACATTACTATAAGGTTCCATATAGATACAATAACTAAATATACACACTTTACTATTCCTAAGTATGCATTAGGTCTATACCTACATATTTATAGAACTGCATATAATGTTATGTACTAAAAAATGGAAACTGTGGTTTTTACGTATACTGGATTTCTTCAGTTATGAACTTTTATTACCTCGTTTTATGGCATATATCCAGCAATAAAAGTCCACATCTTGGTTAATAACAAAACTTCATGATTTCTACCCCAAAATTTCATTAACTCAGATGACTGAGTCCAAATGCAAACCGCACGGGATAGAATTAAACGAGAATATATAACCTATAATACATATATGTATATGTTGGAAAACGTTTCCTAGACGAAACACTAGATTTTCATAAATTTCGAATTTGGTCAACAGAAGATAATCATTGCGTAAGATATACTATTATATATATATATGAATGCATGCATTCTTGCATTCAATGAATCCAATTACTTTCTAGAAATGATCTCCGTGTTCATTCTAGGAATACGATCTAACAGAAACAATCAATTGGCAACCTCATGATCAAAGGCCGAATGATAGCTATACATATATCTAGTATAAGATAAAGTTCCAAATACATAATTTTTATGAATACGACTATGTTAACACCAGGTGAAGGCCTTAGGGTGGATGGGGTTCAATTATATCTATATCCTATACAAGTCGTAAAAGGATCAGTGCTAGGCTGTTAACAAAATAATTAACCAAGTTGCACTTTTGAAATTTTCTGTGCCGGATTTTATTAATTTATCGTAATTGTGTATAAGTTCCAGTAAAATAATGACATATTTGTAATGATAAAAATCACAAAATAGGCTTTTAATAGCATTTGGTTTATCTAAAAAATGTCTCGTCTCAAATTAAAACACGATTGGTTCTGACAAGAAAAAGTAGCGTTGTGGAAATTGATTTTAACTTTAATTTATATTATAGCAAATATTCAAAAAACTATTTAGTAATTTCAACAACATGTTTAATTAATTTCACCATTATACTATACTATATTCTACGAACTGTTCAATGTTTATTGTTAAACAAAATAAGACGAAAATTAATAGATAACATTGAACAATCGTTCATAATTTAAAAAATAAATAAATAAACAATTTATTCAAATATAAGTGACCCATGCCTTAGAAAAAGTATTTTACGTTTCACTTATATTTATGTAGTCATTAGAATCATGTTTAGTGTATAGTGTAAGAATTAATTAAAATGAGAGATATACTAAGAAATACAACCAATAACATTTTAATATTTGACCTATCATAGGTCCTATAATACATAATTTTTTTCTATTTACTACTTATACACTACTACAATGATGAAAAATGAATCAATTATGAAAAATAGATAAAACCATTTCGTTTCACTGCACTAATACTTGAATACGTTTATTCTTATCAGACGTTTAATTATGTAATTACGTATGATGACATTTAACAATACATTGTAGATCTATGAATAATCTTTTGAAATAGTAAAACAACAGATGTATACAACATTGATAATATAAGGTGCCAATCTATATTGGTGTTTATCCTGTATGAGATAACATATATATAGTCAACTAACCTATAGTAACCGATATAGTTTTATTTAAATGCTGGTACATATATATATATACTCAGCATGCAAAAATTCTCCTTAATAGTCAGTGAAATAGCAACAAAACATTCTATATTTCATAACTAATAACATTTCATATTAGTAAAATATATAAAGTTGTCAATCTATAATAATTAAATCAATATGGTTAATAATTTATATTTAAACATAATTCAATTTTATAGTTTATCGAGTTTCTGTAGGTCATGTGTACGTTATAGCCTGTTGTTATAAAAATAATGTATCAATATATATATATATATATATATATAGAGAGAGAGAGAGAGAGAGAGAGAGAGA
>JAUZND010004594.1:0-11625 GCA_034780555.1 Coelogynopora nodosa
CACGCACTAGAGAAACTGGATTGTCACTCCAAGGACTCAACGAACTCTCTGCAACAGTTCTGCTTGAACTCAACGATCAGTTACCTGACCTTCCGGCATGATTGAATCCACTCAACCCTTCTGTTCGCTAGGTCTCTGCCTAGACGGTTGCGTTCCTTGATGGCTTCAAGAACCTCCCTAGTTAGGTGCTCCTTACCACGTCTTTTCGCTCGCAACATCCCGATGTGGGTCCTAGCCACACCCTGAATTGCCTCCTAGAGAAAGGAAACCCTCTCATTCAAAGACGACCCCTGGTTCTGGTCCTGGAACTCAGCACACTTTGCATCCAGCGCACCGCGATAGGATGCACAGTTTGCCCTTTTCCAATTCCATGTTAGCTTTGGTTTCCCCTCAGTCAGGAAATTGACCTCCAGGTCAACCTCACTGAGTATCAGATAATGATCCGACCCTAGGCCATCCAAGCAGCAGCACTCCACCTTTCTTAGGCGGGAATAGTGTACCACCGAGATATCAGGTGTGCTCAATCCGCCCGTTCCCGGATTAACCCATGTCGCTGATCCGTCATTCAGACAGCCCAGATCGTTTACCTGGGTAAGCCGGTCAATGCATGGATCGGCTGAATCTCCAAGGATCTCTGCAGAAGGAAATGGCCTTCAACCATGTTCGAAGAGGTCAAAAGGAAGGGAATTGCGCAACACACGAGAATCGTGGACACTACCAAAATACCGAGAACCGCAAAAAAAAATTCAAGATTTGGTCTAGAGACAAACATGCCATGGATGGAACGTTTCCCAAAGCGATCAGATGGAGAGACTGCATTTTGATTAGTGATGCATCGATCAAGCCACACACATGGCATATTAGCGATAACATGAAATTGACAGGAAATTTCACAAGCTCGTTGAATAATGTATCATTAACGCTCTCCCCACTGATCGAATCACTCGACAAACATTACTTTTGTGAAGTTCATGGGCATCCCCAGTAAAATGATAAAAACCATTATTTGACAAAAAACTAAGATACAACATAAGCTGTTGTCGTGAATCAGGAGAATAGTTTATTTTAGTATTGTGTTGAAGGGTATCGTTGATACTATTAAGTACATAATTAACCATATTTCATCGATGCGAAATCGTTCTTAATGTTCATTCTCAGTCAAAATAAAATGTATTCTAAAAAATTAAAAATTTAAAAATTCTCTCCTTTCGTTGCACATGTTTAACATTGCCATCGCTGTCAGTATTTATGAATTAGATCTAATATGTTCACTATATCGAAGATTAATATTGTATTTATTATGATAACTAGACTAATACATTTAGACCACTTATACGTAGATAATTTATTAGCTAATAAATTTATGTGCAATGGCTTCTTTTATATTAGTTTTTATAAATAGCTAATAAAGTTTTATGCAACTGACCCCAGGTAGTAGTATGAATTTTAGTTGTGAAACTTCTCTATACTTTTTCTGAAAATAAAATGGGTGGGGAGGGAGCGTAGGGGGGTGGTTATGGTCAAAGGTCAAGTGGTGTGGTTGAACCGATCCTTCCTATACTACTTGTGGCAACACCAAGTTCGATTGTATATCCGTGTGTTCGTTTGGGCACTTTTGGTGAAGCCATTTGTGGCATAAATTGCAATAGATGAAAGTGTGGTTACTGTGGATGTGGTCAGTAAACAGGTCAAAAAAAAGTACGACTAAACAAACTTTGAATTTTAAATTTTGTTAAATAAAAAGTTAATGCACATTATAAATTAACAATCTATCACTAATTATGGTGTAGCTAAATATGACGTTATAAAGTGGGTGTATAAATATATTTACCATATGTAATTATCAATCACACACTGCGTGTAATAATTTTAAAATATTGTCGTTTGGTAGATAAAAGGTATACAATTCACACATGAATCATGCATGAATTAATTGTTGTCGTAATATAGCCCGGCAAATTAATATATGAGATGAATGAAATATGAATAGTGAGATATAAAATAATACCCACATTTCTGTCATGTGTCGACTGTAGATGATACATGGAGGACAAGATCTTCATCATCTCCGAGAAATTGATGCCCGGATTGTTTTTTTCAACAATGGAGAAGTTTTCGTGAACGAATTGATTGAAAATATTCCGCGGCGGTGGCTTGTCGCCCTTTACCCTCCTTCTGGGTAGAAATACTTCAGGGAATCGCTCTCTGTAGGCGGACCTAGCGAGTTCAAGCTCCTCTTTCATCAGCTGCAGTTTGAATGCATGAAATGATAGTAAGATGAGAATTCATATTTACATTTGACGATGCACGGTGCTTACTAGTTAAAGCAAAACGTGACTAATAATATAAGAATAATAATTATTATGCTAATAACTGATTGTAAATAATAATAATAATGAATATTGATACTTTAAGTATCAGTAAGTAACTTACTGAAAGATAAAGATGCTTAAATAATATACCTAAATAACACTAAAATTTGGTTAATAAAAAACACCACAATAGCAAATATGTGGTATACATAATGACCACACACCCAAAAACGAATGATGTACATGTATATATTGAAAAATCATAACTTTAGAAGGCGAATATTAAAAGCTTAGGCTCCTTTTAAAGCTTGCCATTGTATTAATTTAAAACCAGTTGTTTTTTAGATTATAAGCTAAATATTATTCAATATTTGTGGTCTAATGTCCGTTATGATTAATTTTAAAAATTTATGTTTTATTTGCTTCGTAGAGTATTGTAATTGAAAAGTAAAATAGAGCATTCTCACTTATTATATAACACAAATAAATAAATATATATATATATGTTAACGATAGTACAAATTCTATTTATCACACAATACTAATAATATTAGTATTAATAACAGCTGAGCTGTGGAATAGACATTGCCAAATAACCTTAGTATTTATCTACCACCTTAATATATTTGTGACCATTGAACGATCACATATATTACTATTACAAATTTAGAAATAATTTTACATTAAACTCAGTAGAACAACTGTTATAAATAATGATATCACTAAATACCCACATCTTTATCTTGCGGCGACTGTTGACGATACATGGAGGACAGGATCTTTATTACCTCTGCCATTTTGATGCCAGGATTTTTTCCCTGAACAATGGCATAGTTTTCCTGAACGAACTTGTTGAAGATACTACGAGGGGGCGGTTTTTCATTGATCGTGCGAGATAAGAATTTACTGAGCAGAGCTGATCCTGTACGTTGAACCAGTGGTTTACTATGATAAGCAAAATTTTAAAATATATAACTGAATAACTACCCTCGATTTACAACAGCATAAAAAGGCGTTTTTTATTAATTATATTTTTAGATACACCTTGCACAATATGTTATCTTTTACTGTTTTTGAACATCATTTTATAAAATGGTGATAATATTAATGCTAATCATGAATAATTTTTTTGGTTTTTTTAGAACAAAAATAATTGTAAATATTTTAAGTTACCATAAACTTGGCTGCATTTTATCTTAAGTTTCACTTGTGGTAACATACATTGGCGTCTGGGTTGCATGAAATATACATATTTCATAAATTTACAATCTTTACTAATCTACAATGTCTAAACGACGGCAATTCTATATCATTAAAACTATTTCTACATTTCATTGACAACATGTTTCTGAATCAACTAGCAATTCGAGAAACTATAAGAAAAAAAATAGAAGAACGCCATATGAAGAAAAAAATGCAAATTTTGGAACTATTGTGAAATATCTCAGAATCGATGGAGTCAATGGTACAAAATTATGTACATCACAGTAGGAAAATGTTTATTAATGGCAAGACAATTTTCTCTAGGTATAAGATATGGGCTCTCTGCAGTGCTGGTGGCTACCCATTTTCTGTTTTACTGCGCTTTCAGATCACAAAGCAAAGGCCATCCACTACTACTAAGAACGAGAGGTGTTACACAGCTACTTGAAGTCGTTGAGAATCAATGTCAACATACGGAATACTTTAATAACTTTTTCACCAGTTATTCACTTCTGCATAATTTGGAAAATATTCAGCGGACAGCTACTGGAAATGTATGCAACAAGTATTTTATATAATTAAGTGTACCTTGATGTTAGTCAATGCAATTAAGAAGATAGATGGAGCGATGAATGTAAAGTGTGATGGCAAACTTTCTGATGTGTTGATCTAGTGATAATGCTGTTATTAAAGTGGGATTCAATTTCGAGAAGGCACACCCAATGTTATTCACTGGTCAATATTTGGTCGATATTCCACAACAAAATCTATTTCGAAAATACAATCTGTAAACGGGTGGCTTAGATGTCATGGACAGGCTTTTGGTATTATATCCACTTACTCTGAAAACTTGAAATAGAATTGGAACTTTTGCCAGCACTTTCAATCTATTCGTCATTGCATTAAAAAAAATTACAAGAACATTATTGCTGACAAGGCAAGTAATCTTTGAACCGCCATCATATTACTGCAATTCTCCTTATTGGTAGTATCCACAGATGCCTTGATGGACAAACAACTGTAGATGTTATCAATGTGAGATACTTGGAGAAAGTTATTTTCTAGAGTCTGCTAAGATAAAATGATGTATGCAGTGTCATTGAAACACCATAAAATTGTGCCCAATGCGAATTTTATCATGAATGGTGTATGAATACTTGCAATAATTAATTGCAAAAATAATAACTGTTGTAAGTTATTATATACAATTCATACCATGTAAGTGCCAATAACAACACCAAAAAGAGTATTTAAACATAGTATGTTGCCATTTTGAATAATTTTATTAAAATACCCATTTTGTTAAACACATGTAACTTTTTTACACTAACATTCAACTAGTAGAACGTCTGCTTATTTGGTATATCATTTTTTTAAATTCTTCAAATAGAAAAAAAATTATCGCATTATTAGAGCAGCATCTAAATGGTTAATTGTTTGTTTTTTGGTACAGAACAACACATAAGAATAAATATATGATATTATTTGCATCAGCATTATTATAATATATAATAATTTATCAATTCTGATCACAAAGTAAGTAAAATATTTTAATATGTGGCAAAAATAAATTTATTTAAATAACTTATATGTTACATGTATTGACACATAATTAAATGAAAAATTATAACCACTATCATCAAATGTATAATATTGCATTCTGCAACTATAATTTTACAATAGAATTTTCAAACAAAATGTTCCAGTATTTTGTATTATTTAAATTTTTGGGTAATTTCATATAATTTACATTGTTTTTATTGAGTTATCACTTTCCAAATAGAAAAAATAAATTAAACGACCAAATTGTAGGGGAAATGATTAATTTTAACTAAATAGTATAAATAAATAAGTATGTTTTAATATAACTAAATAAAATTGTATTGTATACTATAAAATATTATATATTAAACAATGAGAAATAAAATGAACTAAAATTTTAAATATAATTCAATTTAAAATATTGAATTAACATTTTCAAAAACATCACATAATATTATTCATTTATTATTTATAAGTAAACATAATATCATTTAAATGATACCATAAGCTGATTAGATACCACAGGATCATATTCATATTTATTAAGAACATGAAATACATATTGGTAAACGTAGAAATATTTTTGAAACGATATTGTATAATCTATATATATATATAATACGAGTATACCGTATATATATATATATGTATAGATTTTACAATACCGTTTCAAAAATATTTATATATATTTCGATATATATATATATATCAGGAGCTCTATATATTCAATTAATACTCCAGTACCTTATGTCAATATAGTACGGTACATTAATTTATTTTATGTTACAAGATTCATTATTAATTTTTAGCAACCACTGCCCTACATAGTACATTAGCTGTGGGCAGGGTTATTATGCAGGATTTTGGCATCAACAAACAAAAAAAGTTTATCGACATCCACCATTTCCTTTACAATTAACTTATTCTGCATAATGACTATTGTGCTTCTGATATAAATATTTAATTACTATTGGAAGGGTTACATAATGAACTTTTATATTTAATGTGTTTTAGCTTAATTCATTTTATTTAAATTATAATCTAAAAACATTTATAAATGATTACCTATTTTTAACAGTCACTTATTAAATATTAACCTATACTAACTTATGTTTAATAATAATCATTTAAATAATCATGTGAATATAATTAAATTTAATAAATGTGAAACGAAATTTCTATACTTTTATTGTATTAATCAAATTTTAATAGTTTGGAAATGTTTTGTGTTAAATATCTAAAACTATTTTTAAAAGTTATTAGTACCTACAAAAACTTTAAAAGTGCTTAATGATGGGAAGAATTCAAAATAGGACTTTAAAATTGAATAAAAGTTGTCAAATAATATAGAATAATAAAAAGTTTATTTATTTAAATTAATTTTTATTCAAAAAAATGTTGTATAGTTTAATATATTAATATTTATTACATAATATATATTTATATATATAAATATAATAACATAGATCTTTAATAAACTGGCCATACATTTAAATAAATATCACTATAATTTAATGTATTGATTTGAAAACTGTGTATTAGTTTCACATTCATAACTAATTACTTAATAGACATATTATAAAAAATTACTAAATATATATTATAAATAATTACTAATATATATATTATAAATAATTACTAATATATATATTATAAACAATTGCTTATATCTTTAATAATATTATTGTCTACCTATTTTAGAGATTATTTATTATACATATCACTTTATATATATTTAATGTTTCACATATAAAAAAATTAATTATATTTTCATTGTATATGATGTATTAAATGTACACTGTAAAGTTTGATTAAGTTATAATATATTGCTAATAGTACATTCTGTAATAAAACAATAAGATTATTCTTGATCCATCCAGTAATAATTTTATTCTTACTCTGTCCAACCAGTTTATCAATTGTTAGATGAAGCATAGATTTCTACTCCATCTAACCAGTTTGTGAACTATCTAAATTTGTGCTCTGTCATTAATGTAACAAAATTTCAGTATATATATAGAATTATATAATTATTTAAATTTAATTAAAATTAATAAAAATATTTCATACTATATTAACTGAAAAATATTAATATTGGTAACATGACTATTGCCTATTTTACATAAATATAAGGTAACACCTAAACTCACTTACACCTGAGTTTTGTAACCTGCCCAACAGCTATATAAAATTCTAAATCAAACTGTGTTAGTTAGTTAATGTGTCAGATCTATTATTATTCTTATTGCAAGGTGACCGCTTATCATGCAAGGCATCATTACATGTTTATTATAATAAATGAGTGCCTAACTAGTTCTGCCTAGTACAATAAAAATATATTTTAAAATATTTAAAAAATTATATTTGTAATGTTATGGATTATGTTATGATAGCAATTTTCACATACTAAATTTATTATAAAACTATACTGTAATTAGTTATTTGCCATATTTTTAGTAAAAATATAATTAAATTAGAATAATAAATAAAATAACACAATATAATTTCATAGTATAAATTATATATTTCTGAACATAAATTTTATAATAAAATTTTCATAGTGAATAATTTATAAAAAAATATATTAAGCAATTTATTTCAGTAACTAAATCTCGTACATCAATTAAATTTTCTTGTTATGTTTAGAATATAATATTTATACAACAATACATTATAGGTATATATTGTTTGAAATATAGCGCATAATGTGAGATTATTCCTTTATTATAGGTTGCCCTTGTGCCTCTGCTGTGCATATGTCTGTTGGTCAGTTCTTACGCAATGGAATTTACTAAAAAGACGCGTGTTAAAATACTTCCTATAAAATAAATCGATTGCGCAATCTATCATTGTTTCACACTAAATGAAATTGACCCTCCACGATATCTGGGACCCATTAGAAAATATCAGTAAGTGATAATTATCAGTTAAACAGTGATCATTATCAGTGTAGTTTTATAGAAAAATTATTATTAGTGATAATTATTACTAATAATTATAGTAAATCACTAATAATTTTAGTAAATCACTAATAATTATAGTAAATCACTAATATTTTGACAAAATATAATATTGCGTTTCATAAACAAACTATACTGATAATAATCACTGATAAGTGTTAAAATTTTATCAGTCAACATATGTGGATAAAATCGGTTTCGCTTTTTTAATTATTGTGCCAACTCAGCTTTCACACTTTTATTTTTTTACACTGTCTCATTCTGATGATTAGCTTATCCACAATGGAGCTGATGTACCCAACACCCTAGATTGTTCTGAAAAAGGATCAATATCGGGGAGAACGATTATCGTGAGCGTTTTAGGCTTACTGAAGATCAATTTTAATTAATACTTCGGCCATCATCTCCAACATGATACACAGAGAAATTATGCACTGACATCAAGGCAGCAAACCCAAATTGCTCTATTTTTTGCTGATGGGGGTTTCTTCGTATTATTGTTGGAGATGTTCATTGTGTCTCAAAGGCTATAGTGTCTAGCTGCATAGTCAGAGTGACGGACACCATCAATGCTAACATATTCCCTGATAACTACAATAAACTGTTCTCAATACCCTGTGAGTTGCTGCCTTTGCCACAGCAGTTTAGACAACATTCCCTCTGTATGTGGTTGTATTGATGGCCCTCACATTAAGGTCATTGGACCAACTGACAATGAGGTTCAATTTATCAACTGTCATGATGAACATTATCTCAATATAATGCTTGTCTCTGGCCCAAACCTAAAGATAATATAGTGTTCTTCTCGATGGCCAAACAGTGTTTATGACTCAGTGTTCATGCAACTAGAGACCATTCCCTAATGCAATTCTGCTTGGGGATTCAGGTTACTGGCTGATTACTCCAATTGCCCATCCTCAAAACACCTACTGAGGAATCATGCAATATTCGTCACAATGAAGACCTTACTTGAAATAATTTATATATATATACTATTATTTATATTATATTTAAATGTTTTTCTGCTAATAGTGTTTGAAACAGTATTTACCTTGATTTATAAATGAATTATATGACAGATTGCACCTATTACTTTTATTGACTTTCTTTTTGATTTAAAAGACTATCTTGGGAATGCAATAGTTATCTTTCTTAATTCATAATATTGTATTTGAAAATATCTTTATGAGCTTAATAAAATTTAAAAAGTTATATGGATTGAGCAATGTTATTTTAAAATTATAATTTCATAATAATATGTATTATTAAATTATTTACTTTTAATTCATACTATATATAGGCATTTAAATTGGGTGTTATTGTTCAATAATAAATGATGTATTTGAATCATAAAATGATTTATGATTTTTTGTTTTCAAATATCATCACCATACTTTGAATTTTTAAATTTAATTATTATTTAATTATTATTTGTAATATTTTATTAATAATAAATGATTCTGCTTTTTCTATTTAATTCATAGGACTTTAAATAGGGTGTTAATGATCAATTATAAATTATGTGTTTATGTATGTTTAATAAATAAAATTAGTTATTAAATTAATTGGGTCTATAATGTCATTGTTTTTTAATCAGAATGTTACAATCATACTTTAAATATAATTGTAGAGCATGAATTGTGTATTTTATTTTGAACATTTAAGCATAAAATGTTGAGTTTTTTTTTAAACAAAATCCTATTTATGCATTTACCTTTTTATGTTTAGTTTAATTTATTGAGCATAACTTTATTGAAATATAATTTGACAATTGCTTAAAAAATGAACAGTAAAATACTTAATTAATTTATATAAAAAGATTTGATAGAAAAGGGTTTAAAAATATTGACCTATAATATTAAAATGTAATTATTTTCTACTCTAAGTGATTTAATTATATATAGCCTATGACTTTATAGAATCATTATTGCATTCTCAATAGGTGACATTAACTTTCATAAACAAGATATCTTTCTTCTTTCGCACTAGTGTGACAAGGGCATCTTCTCTACATGTTGAGCTCTTCTCTTTCTAAACAAGTTATCCATAATATCATGCTTAGGTTAGCTTAAAATTGAAAACAAAAACTGTGAAAACAACCGTCACAAACACGTTTTTTTATTTATTAATTTTATTAGTATTTTAATTAATTTATTTTATATAATTATTTAACTACGATTCAAATTTACACTGATAAATTCGGAGAAAAAATATCAGTAACTTTACTGATAATTTTCAGTGGGTAAAATTTTGTAAAACGCTATTATTTTAACTGATATAATAATGGAAACTAATATTTTTACACTGATAATTATTTATCAGTCTGATAGTTTTTATGAAACAGTCCCCTAAGCGGTGGCCTAAAACAGTGTTCCGCAAACTTCATAGGGTAGAAGGCCACATATAAAGCACTCTTTTACCAATCGGCCAACTCAAATAAGTAATGTACAAATGTTAAAAAAACCAGCTATATTTCTAAAATGTTGTTTCATTTTTATGATATATTTCTTTGGTCAATCGGTAACCAAGCAACCTTTAATTGGCACATATGGCAAAACAAAATATTTTCGGAACACTGACAAAAACATAATCTGTTACATAATATATGTGTGACGTCATCCTCAATCAAATTGAGCATGCATTGCATTGAGATGTAAAACAGGCCCACTGAAATAAAAAATTTAGAGGTGTATCAAGTAGATATAGAATATAAAATTTGAAAGAAAAAATTATAGAAATGAATGTAATTTAAATTATGTTTCATACAAGTATAAATAAATTATATCAATATTATTCATCTACATTGAACTATAATTTCTGCCGTTTCTCGAAAATACAATGAAGGAAAAAATATAAATAATTTTATTTTTGTAGAATATTTTTTTGAAATGTATGTATGTAGTTATATTGTGTTATATTTTTAGTAAGCTTCAGAAAAATTATTAAAAAAAACCATCTGAAAAGTCTCGATTTATAGAAATGTTGGAAACATCAGACAATACACATGCTGTAGGTTCTACATTCTTCTTCCTTCAATACTACACTGCCTTTCACGTTTTCGAACCATTTGAAGGTTAGAAGTAGCTGGGATCAGCTATAAAAATTTACTGTTACCTGTTGCAGAATTTAAAGGTTCAGATGGAGAGCTGCCTAGAGTATCCGTATCTGATCAACTTATCATGTGGTTTTCATAATCGATATCTAGTCCGTTTATTAGTAAAAATACCGTGGCAACATACTATGTATTTTCAGTAAAAAATATTACTGCCAAAATTTATTTACGCTCTTACATGTATGTAGACCAAACTTGTCTATTTAAAAGATAGGAGAAATACTCTGATAATCAAGAATAAGAGTTCGCCTGAAATATTTACTACAGGAAATACTTTCAAACACTGTTGGGCGGCAACTATTTAAGACTCTCAATAATTAGTATTTACAGATAAATGACAATGTGGAATTGGTTATGATAAAATGAATATATCGTCGCTGTTTTGCGAAACTATCGTTTTCTGAAACTAGCATATTTGTATTTTTCGTTGAAAGTGTTATTAGAAGTATGCTCTTCAATTTTGTGTAATCCGCCTATCTATAGGTCATTTAGAACA
>JAUZND010004596.1:0-11624 GCA_034780555.1 Coelogynopora nodosa
TTTCCGTAGTTTAATTTAGGAATCTATTATTGGTAACAGCATAAAACATAAAAATTATAAAAAATGGAGACTTAGCCTTAAGAAGTAGACTTTATTTAATTCTGACAGACGCAACATTTTAGTAAAGTTTTCGTATGTACTAGGCGTGAGGAGTAGTAAATAAACTGGTTGAATAATAGCAGAGTAAATAATGTAAATTACAACCAAAAACAAGAAAGTCCTTCTGATTCAAAGGAGTGACCAGTGGTATCTCAAACCGTGTTTCCGCAATCTCGTCATTATTTCAAAGTTTCCTCTGAAGGTGACATACTGCCTAATTTAAGTGAATGTTCTTCTTTTTCGACTAGTTGCCTAATATAGGTTTCATTCTTACAGTAACCATATCGGATGCTGTTGTTGATGTATATCTCAATATTCGATCCGGGTCATTTTGAGTCGCCAGTCCCCAGAATGCCGGTATTGCATACATCAGTCTTCCGATGATGAGAGCTTCATATACATGTTTGATACTGTGAACTTCAAGTCCGTTATTCTTCAGGATCTTAATGGCTTAGAGGCTGAAGACACTCTTTTTAATCAGTGTGCTGTGTCTTGTAATCTGCTCTATATAGTACTGTTTCGTTTTTTTGTTGTTTTTATATGTGTCGGTTATGTTAGTAATTACCAAGAGACACGTTGCCAAAAGAATATAACTAACTAAAGTGGTGTTACTGTATGTGTAGCGCATTGGTGAAGCTGTTTAGATAATACTTGAGAGTGCTCCCTCTGAATGTTAGTTTCTCAGTAAAAGCTTGCATTATAGCTATTGATGTAGGAGTTCAAGTTATGAACGACTTAATAATTCTCAACATTGCTTTACTTATGGTATATGGAAATATGTTTGTTAATGTTTATATTAGCTTTATGTTGTATTGTTTCATATTTTATTAATAATATTGTCATGTACAATTTATATGGATGTGCATTGGTCTATTGCGATATGGATGTAAAACATACATTACTACTTTTGTGAACTATGTTATGTTGGTGTACATATATATTACGCTATGAACAATCAATTATAAGTACTTATACAATTCCGATACAGTCTGACCGTTAAAATAATTATGATTTTTGAAAAATGTTCACAGTTTAATACAAAATTTTATTATTTTTCATCGAAAGCGGTTATAATTTGAGTATATTAATTTCATAACATTATATTTAAATTACGACATGGATATTACGTTAGTCATTAGGTTAGATATTGCGTTAGTCATTAGGTTAGATACTGTCATTAAATTAATAAATCCAAATGAAAGATATGTAAGCCAACCAAAATCTTTTTTTTGTTGTAAATAATATTTGATATATTAATTAATTTTAATATTTAAAAAAACATTTAAAAAAGGAATAAAAAGGCAAGTAATACATACGTAGGTATATTTGTATAAAAATACGTATTTAATTCCATTTACATGTAAACAGTTACGCATAAAATGTTTGTTACAGTACTTTTTAAAAACAAATAACCTTACAATAGTTACTTATGTATTAACAGAATGAGTAGTAATACTAAAAACATAGTCTACACATTACTACTTTATATAATATTAAAGTATTTATTAATCGTAATTTAATAACTTGTGTAGAAATTCAGAATGAATAAATGACAATCAAACATAATAATTTTTTTTCAGTTAAAAAAAACAAACATATTTTTCCTATGCAATAAAATGAAAACTAAATAAATAAAATCAAGATAATACGACTAATATATCACTGATGTGTTAATGTTAGTTTTGTTTATAAATACTACATGCTATGTATGTACCGTACATACTTTTTCTTGTAACTAATATAACAAAACTATGTACATACGTTAAGCATTGTATAAAAGATGATTGTTCAAATATTGGCAAATATTAAATCAAAAACAAATATCAAATATTATCGAAGATGACGAATGCAAAGTGCCCTTTTTAAGTTTTCTCAACCAGTCGTCTCTTCTAAAACAACAAAAATCAATGAAATTCTAATACTAAATTGAAAATGGAAATCATTGTTACGGATATACATGAAATTATTTGTGCATTACTTATTTATTACTTATGCATTACTTATGCATTACTTATGCATTATTTATGCATTTATTTAAATACTGGATTTTATTTCAATTTTATTAAAATATTATTTATGCATTATTTAAATTACTTATGCATTAAAAATAGAGAATATATGTATATATATATTTAAAAGTAACATTCAATATTTTCAAATAAACAGTGACATAAATATAATTTGAATTTTAAATGTCAATTAAAGGAATAAATATGAATTCGTTTTAGTTTGATATCAAATCGGCTCACTCATTAGTCATACAGTTTTAAAAAGATGTTTTGATAAGGTATTATTGTTTTTTATTTGTCACCAATGAATTCATTTACATGAAATATGTATTATATCCTAGGAGATATGTATTATTTATGACATGATACATATGTAGCAAACATGACAATATTGTGTGTTACTTAGAAACTTAGTGGAAATAATAAACTAAAAAATAGTGTCCCGAAAATATACCTGTACGGTTGCGCAATTTCGGGAATATATCATTCATATTAAACATCTTTCCTGATTAAACTAACATAATACAAAATTGCCACTCCATATAAGCTTTTTATCTATCTCTAATACTCTCTTCAGTAGTATGGGCGGAATTTTTCTAGGACACCCATCATAAAACCGAAACCACTCTAGCACCAGGGTAAGAGTCGGGAATTAGTATGCGACGGAGTTGGACATAAACATAAACAAATCCAATGCATTGACGTACACCAGCAAAATAATGTTCATCAATGAAAAAACCTATCTAGTTTTCTATAACCTTATCTCCCGATGAGTATTTCAACCTCAGTGATTTACTGTTTTTTCGGTAAACACTTGGATGATTTTACTCTTATCAGATAGTAAACTTATACTCGGTAATACACACATTGAAGTCTGTGTATACTATACACATGTGCTGTGCAATATTACCCTATTTTCCGGAGTAGCAAAAATGTATCAACTAACAGCCACAGGGTTACTACAATCATGATGGATAGCGCTGCAAAGATGGCTTCTTCCACTAATAATAAGAGTTAAAAGTCACGACCCACAACTGTGGGTCAAGTAAATAGAGTATAACGTATATAGTATTATATTGATATTAATGTCATATAGTAAAATAAAAAAACCATGGTAATTGTATTTTATTATATTGTATTTTTGATATTTAGCTTTAATATAGGTCCTAGTTAGATAGTTTTAGCAAGTTGTATTTAATAGAAAATTTGCATCAAACAAAATATCCTCCAAATCTTTCATTTTAGAAACAATGAACATTCAACAAATGTATTTATGATTTATTATATATACGAATTGTTTTCTAAAATTATTGTACACGTGTTATGACAAATATAGTATGTGTATGAATTGAGGAAACCTTCAATTTCTGAGGTAATACTGAAAAAATGACTGACAATTATACTATATAGCATGAACGTAAACAATAAACTAAAACTAATCAAATCTTTAAATATGCCTGAAATTATGTTTCCTTATAGCACACAGAAGAACTTTTGAATAAGCTGGATGATTCTCTGGTACTACGAATTTTAGCCAAAATATTTTAAAACCTCACTGGCTTGTTCTGAAAATAGTTCCAAATCTATGTTGTATTCTTCGCAAAAGTAAATGACATGAAAGTTCTCTTTGATATTTAAAAAAATATTTAGCTTTTTGTGAATTACTGGATTGCATCTTTTTATTTTGATCCAAAACGAAATCGAAACAGAATTACACTACATAATTGAAATGCCCCATTGTTTGAACATAGTATACATAAACTAAAGGACGCACGAATAAAATAGTTAATAGGAAGTTCACCAGTGAAGTGCTTTTTTTGGAATATGACATGCATTCATCCACTCTTTTACATCATCGGGGGATTCCTTTTCCATAGTATTGAACGTTGTATTTATGATCCTATTTGAGGTGTAGTTCAGGTGGTGCCATTATATTCAGAGCACATCCAGAAGAGCGCCAAAATTCACTACTATTGTCTTTTTTGGAGTTTCCACAACACGCCAAGACGCCAATCGCATTTTGTCACCGTAGTAAAGACTCCTTCCTCTTCACGGAAAAAGGCACTGGTGCCCTCCAATCCCCCATTGGTAAATTTGCGAAGTTGCAAACCCCACCCCCAACATACATCATGTTCCATACCTTCTGGTATCGACGGAGTTGCCGCTTGTGTTTCTGTAGAAGCGGTATCACTCGAAAGGGGTGTGGATAAACAAAGTAATATTGTGTGTTTAGCTACCTATTATTGCTATTGTTTAATGTCGTAGTTGAAAAACGCGTAAGTTAAAGCTTGCCACATTACTAAATCCACAGTGTTGTCCGAAATACTGAATTTGAGAATAGCAGAAATATATAGTACCATCTGCGGAATTGCAGCATCTTAGCCCTCATCCCATTACAATTGAAGGCCAGCGTGTAGGCAGTAATCTAGAACACTAAAATCCGTCGAGTTGAGTAAATTTTCTGAACGTAGGCCGTAGTTCGAAATGGTTATGCAGAAACAAATCGTGTTAGTAGTATGGAAAGAGTACATATATGTCACCTCCCCTCCTGTAACCGAAACCGACACTCCCCGCCTCACACAAATGTAACATTATTTCGAATTTTTGAATTGAGTATTAGTTGTTTGGTTGCTATGGTTTTCTGTTCATCGATATAACAAAGGTTCAGGTCGTTTCCAATTCAATAACGGTAATTAATATTCAATAAATTATTTTAATCATAATTTTTTTTAAACTCTACGCTTATTGGCCAACAGCCTCTATCGATTAGGTAAATAAAGAGAGGATGGAATCACTTTACTTTGTAATTAATGATTATATCCGTAAAATTAATTTACCTAATTGGGAAATTCATACCCTTATTAGAATGTCTTAATTGACTGAAAAGACTAATACGAATAAGAGTTACGTTTCCGGAGCAGGGGAGAGGTTGGGGGTTCCGGTTTCGGTTTCAGGAGGGCTACTTATAGAAAGCATTCCTTCCAACTTACTCAGTTCCTATCGTTCATCCTTTTTTAATCTATCATTTTCTTATTAGATTTCATCTTCTCATTTCATTATTCTTTTTTCCTCATCATATGTAACACCTTTATTTTATCCTCCTACTTAGATTTTTATTCATTTTATAAAGTTGTGCTTAGTTGATGTTTAACGTTTTCGATTCCTATTACCATTTTCTTTTGTTATTAATGTTCAATTAGCTATTTATGGCCGGGTCGCTCACAGTCTGCTTTTAGCCCCTCTCTTTATTCCGTTGAGTTCATGTGTATAAAGTTTTTCCTCAATTCTAAAAAATAATGAGTACTGTTAACATTTAGAAATATACCATATATATATTTTTTAAATTCTTACCATAACTTGAAGTGTTTCTATCTCGCGTATAGTAGGTACTACTACTGAAATGTTAAATCAGTGTTGCAATTAAAATTAACAGTTACTTTAAAATTAAATTAATATGTTTCAATATTATGTAAATTATTTAGTCGGAAGCGATTTTATTTAAAGTTCAATTTTAAGAGTTGTTGCGTGGCACATACAATAAGCATTTATTAGTAATACAAGTGTTGAGTTGTTATTGCTGAATCACTACATCGAATTAGTTTAAGTCATGTTCACACATTAATAATAATAGAATATATAAACAAATAACAACTTATTAACATTCCCCCTCTACCAGGAATATATACACTTGAAAAAAATTCAATTGAAATATATACCAAATTTAAGAGCTTATACAAATATTGACATTTACACAACTAGTAATGTATAAAAAAATTGAAATCAAACTGTCAAATGTATATCAATGATTGTTCTATTCACAATACAATTTACAGACATTTAAAAGCAAGGCATACTGTACATATAGTAGCACTGTTTTATGTATAGCTTTAAGTTCACGCTACTATTAGAACAAAAATTATATTTCGATTTTTTTATATATTATGTATCTTTCACAGTGGTATCATTATCAAGAATATCAATCGAATTATCATTGATAACAGGAGAAGTAGCTAATTGAAAAAATGAATCAACAGCTAAATCATAAGCCTTATTAACCTTTCCATCATTATGCATAATTAGTTTGAATGTCTTTTATCAAATATTTCATGTTAAATTGGTTATAATTTGCAACTTGACCACTGTCTATAGAGAAACCTTTAATGTTTATGGAGCGAGTTTGTGGATAACAGTAACATAATAAATATTTTATTTCAAGAAATTACCTCAAATTGAAAACTGACTAGCTATGAATAGAATGAAGCCTTTGGTATCTTAGTCATAATAATAAGCACAACATCATGTAAATTCAAACCACTCATTTAAGTTTGGATATTCCTACCATTTAAACGTTAGAAAGGAGTTTGGCCGGTAAATTCATTTGGCACATTTCGAATATTGAACAAAATGATGTACAGACAACATTGTAAAGGAATTGTAGACTTTTCAGATTTAATCTTGGCCAGTCTAATTTTGAGAGATGAATAAAGTCTCTGAATGGCTGAATTTGCTTGTGAATAATATACCGATTATTTTAATTGCTTAATGTTATCAATAGCAAGAATTTTTTTAACTCAGCCAAAAGAAAAGTTGCTCGATTATCAGAAATAATATATTCTGGAAGACCCGACCTCTCAAAAACTTTCTCTGGCTTTCTATTGAAACATTTACTAAGATTAATCAAATGTACCGTACAAACCAGATCAATCACTGTTAAAAGAGTGCACCCATCCAGTGCATGAGATGGACCTGTCTAATTAACTGCTACTTGTCTTCCTTGTTTGCCACCTGTTGCACAGGCGCATGGTCATTTCTCACAGAATGATTTGTACAATGCACGCATTCTTTACAAAATAGATCAACATCCTTATGCTACCTAAATCATTATCATGACCCTGCATCAAAACAGAGTCCATCACGAGTTGTAGAATTATAGTACGATCACACATAATGACAACTTTAATTCCGTGAAAGTCAATAACAGAAAGTTGATATCTTATCTGATCAAACAGATGAAGTTTCTTGAACTCAGATCTATACCAGTTACTTTCAATGACGTTACAAACATTCATGAGAATGCCATCATGCATGCTTACCTCAGCAATAGTATGCATATTCACAGAAGGGTTAGACAGAATGGCACACAGAATATTTGGCAGCATTTTCAGCAATTGAAACTTCAGCAGGTATGTCATTGCCAGAGAGGCAATCAACTAAAATATTCATTTTCCCAACAATATAAATATAAATGTGAATATCTCTTGTAGAGATATTGTATGTGGAGTGGAAAAAACGAGACGCAAAATTAGTTTTACCTGCAATGTCGTATCGAGTTATCATTTTTCTGGAATGCATTTAATGGATGGAGTGGGGTAATGGGGAATGGGTAATTAGGATTTAAGAGGGAGTACTTTTTCAGAAGAGGTTATTTTCCTTTATTAAACGGTTTTTGTTTTTTGTTATTGTTAAAAACTGAGTTTTTCTAAAAAAAATCGTTAATGGTTATTTAGAAATAAAAAACCCGTTCGTGAGAAGGATTTTTTTGATAAACACTTTAAGGATTTCTTTACAAAATCTGTCTAAAGATAAATTGACAATTTATATTTGAAATATTTAAAATATGGTATATATTTGTAAGCGAAAAAATCTCGAAAACATAAAACTGCGCATGTGCTGTATTTTTCTATTTGCAAATTCCTTATTTAATCTACATAAGTAATTGTGACCATAATGTCACATATAAAAAAACATCCAATTAAAAACAAAGTTCAAACGATAATTATAGTATATATTAAATAATTCAAAATTAAATGTAATAATTAATTATTATCAACAAATCATAATTGTGATTTGATTAAATTTGTTAATGAAATTCTTATTTTTTAAACTGCAAAAAAGTGGCTATGTAAAATGTATAAAATAATCGTCCCAAAGTTACGATGAGCATTATTTGTTTATTGATTAGAGTTTTGGGTAGAACAGCTGCATGAAATGTAACTAAAGAGTTCGACAAAACGATATTATGTCAACGCTATAATATAGCGTGCGCATTTACTATCTAATATACACAATACATGTCATTGGAGGAATTAAGCATTATACTAAACGTCGACGTGCGTTTAACGTTCTTCGTTAGCGTCTCATTTTTTTATTCTATCCTTCAGTAGTATTTTTCCGTATTGTGTGTTAATATTAAGGAAATGAAATATAATGTTATATATTTTTGTGCAAAAATGCTTCAACAGTGTAAGTAATCGACTGCTTTATTTATGGAATAACTCTTTAATTTCTACAATTTACGTGTTCTGTACATTATTTATACAAGTTACTGTGACTTTGGAAGTATATAACTGAACATATACTTAAATAAATGCGAGTCAAAAAAATCAGACTAGACATGTTGCACACATCATTATTAAATTTAAAAAAATAAATTTACAACGGATGGAAAATTGGCCACTGAAAATGTTAAATATAAGTTTTATATAGTAACTTTATATAGTAACTTTGAGTTTAATTTAAATTACGTTTGATACTAAAGAACGTTTCAAGTCCTTTATCAAATATAATTTGTCATACTTTTAAATTAATACATTACAAAAGTTACAATCTTCGGGCACGTAGCCACATTTTTCAAATGTACGCATGACATTTAAAAGGCATAAATCAATAAACAAAAAGTGCAAATTTTTGTGTAATCAAATATCGGTTTCCATCTAAAAGGGCCTTACCAATTGCGTACATTTGCTTTACAGTGTATTTTGGTACGTTGGCAATATGTATCAGAGTTTATACATTAATTAAAATACTTAAATTGAAAGCCAGCGATCAATTGATTGTATAGTGTATTATTGTATATTATTCAATAATCATTAATTCGTCGTTATCATTTATTTTGTATTCATGTGTACCAAACGTATTACATAATTATGTTTATGACGAAACTAATAAAATAATTGTAAATTAATATAGGACAAATATTTACGTAATATTTATACTAATTAATATAAACATATTATTAACACGAATAGTAATATGAAATGGTGGATGGCGAAGTATCTGATTGGCTTCATATTTCTGGGCTTACACACCCACCATTTGCGTGGTAATTGTGATTCTACTTCATTATGTGATACGCTAGGAGCGTTTACATTGATCTGATCTACTCTGCATAATTTAAACATACGGTTATATTCATCGATTTTCCATATAATCGTATCACGTTGAACAAATGTAGGAAATCAAAGTCGAACTTCACCGCTTTGTCAATATGTAGGAGAAGATATTACATTTTCTAAATTTATCCATCAACACAAGCGGAGGTATTCTATTTAAAATCGAAGACTTTAACAGCGTCAACGGGCATTGACACCACCGTGCCATAATTTTTCAGGACAATATAGGCTAGATTTAGTGGATAGCACAACCCAAGGTATACGAATTTTTATATAGGAATTACAGAAACATCAACAAGACTATATATTATCTGGACCTTGACAAACCCAAGCTACATTCTTCGTTATGTATGGCTCAGAACGAGCTCGGATTCGACTTGTCGGGAAATTTAAGGGCAAGGGTGCACTTAGCATTTTTCGTTAGGTGTTTCCAAATCCATAATAAGGGCACCATAGAGACATAAAGAAATAAAGAGAAATACCGAGTACTACTTTTTTACCCACTTTTTCAGAGGGCACTTTTTTCATAGGGGCACTTTTTTCTAAGAGAAAACACAAAACTGACTATGTGACAAGTCTCAATCTCCGAAACATTTAAATTCTCAATCAACCAAGCGAATGCGGCGGTGGAAGAATTCCTGCCGCACGTCTGATGACCGATACTACATCATGAGAATACAAGGTGACTTCTCCGCAGAATATAACCCTTAAACGTGTGCAAGGAAGATGTCCAAACTCAAAATGACCAACGTGCAGTTTATATCCGCTACTCCATAGTGCCGGTCACTTCACATATGCTACCATAAGGGTGGGTCAACCCAACTTTTGCTGTATGGAGAAACTCTCATTCACAGAAGACTCCAATTCATACCTGACGTTGAATGAGTTCTCTCACTTATCAATGATTGATTGTTAGAAAAGTTGATATTAGCCATTACTCGATTATCAGATGTCAGTATATGTACAGTGTTATTATATTCTTCGTTTATAGAATTTGCAAGATTTTCGCGAAGCTTTAGATCTAGTCGGAGGTTAACTTCATTAAATGGTTGAACTTGACTTGCTAGTGAGAGATCTTGAGCGAGATTGAAATAAAAACATGTGTATCCTACGCTGATGAAATCGGCAAGTGTTGGATTAATACTATCATTGCTGTTATACAGTTTATTTAACTGCATCAGACCGCAAATATATTCACGTAAATAGAGATTATTTGTACAGTCTGGAGTTTGTAGTCGCAAAAGGGGACTGTCACCACCTCACAATATAAAGCGATCTAATTGATATTATTATGTTTAATATCAAATGGATTTGTTGTATTGTCAACATTGCATGTTTATTATCCGTCATTCTGAAAACAACCATTTAAGGCATATGAACTCAAAATAGTGCATATACAATAATATGACTGAAATATCCTGCTGCGATTGTATAACTGCTTATATTAATGTGCTGAATTGGAGAGATTGCATTGTGTGGTCAGCTCTTTTACTTTCCCTATTATTGTACTCAGTGAGACATATACGCGTCGGACATAAAGAACAGGATATTCAACTATGTATAATGGGCAGCATCACTGCTGAATAGATGAGACCGAACTTGTTTCGGTTAACTTTGAGGTTCACATCTATCTGACTGGATGACATTTTCCCTGTTGTGCAATATCCAGACATAGGTAGCCAGCCAGTCCACAGTACACTCGTTAACTTGTGCCAATCGTTCTTATAGCCATCATTGAACTTTTAACGTTAACATCATTGGTGACTGTAGCAGACAAATACCCTGCAGTATCCTATTTGTAGCCAGCTGTAGACAGTTGTTCCCCTTAATGCAACTTGGGCAACACGAAAATATTATTGATATAGGCTTTATAAGAGTACAACTGTACTCCACCCTCAATTTGCGTATTTACCATATAAACGTTTATATCTGAGAAGAGTGCATGCATTCTATTATTGAATGGGGAAACCTTTTGTTCACCCTTCACATAAGGTGTTCCATAAGCCTTGACCAATTTATAACGCATTTTAAAAGTGTAGTATTGTTAAGGTTGCTATATACATCGGTTGATGAGCTGGTTGTAAACTCTATGGGTGCATTACCCTGAGTTATATTATTCAATTGGTGTACATCAACCCACTTGGATTGACACAATCAGCACCTGTCTTCCTTCAAAGAGAATCACTCTTTATGCATTGGCAGGAGTTCATATTGAAAATTCGTAAATTTCAAAAATTCGTAAATAAAATGTTCGTAAATAAATATTTGTATACGAAAATTCGTAAATATTAATTCGTAAATGAATATTCTTATAGAAATATTCGTATATCAATAATTCGTAATA
>JAUZND010004597.1:0-11623 GCA_034780555.1 Coelogynopora nodosa
TAGTATAGTATAGTATAGTATAGTATAGTATAGTATAGTATAGTATAGTATAGTATAGTATAGTATAGTATAGTATCGTTTTATACATACATAATGACATATACTTATTTCAAAAAATTTGGAATACATTCATTTATTATTTTTTGCATTTATGAGTTATTTATTATTTATTAATAAATATTGCGAAGAAAAGTGCTTTTATTAAAATTCAATACGGATAATTAAATGAGAAACTCTATTTTAAATTTTCTGCAATTTCGACAACAAAATATTATAGCATATAATATGAATAATCAGTAATGATTAATAGTTAAAATAATATAGAATAATAAAATGATTGCTTTCAAATGACTATTGTGTGTAAAGTATAATAAACTGTTTTAACATTAAAATCATTGCCAAGTTATTCGGATAAGCTAATTTACCTTTTCAAAAAGTATTTTGAGCTCGTTGGCCAATTTGGATACAATTTTTAAAAATTTTGGCGCCTATTAACACCTACTTAACAACCTCAGCGTAGTTATTGTCCCCTGTAAAAAGTGATAACGCAGTAGAGTGACTACTTGATTTTAACACATTTCTCTTTAGATACTCCAGAGTTGCTTTGGCGGTATGTGAAAAGTCTCTTGATAAGTCAAGTAGTTAACAATCTAGAAAGCTTCACGATTCAAATTATTTTAATTGATGGTTTTTTGCTTAGAAAAGTGTCGTGATTTTTAATATACGTATAGTATAATGCCAATCTTGGTAATTTCAGTAAATAATTTAAAAAAAGATCGGCGTCATATTAATAGTTTTTATTCATTAAGTGGATTTTTAAAAATAAGCATTAAGACTGAGACATTCTTCAAATTTAAACAGTTAAATAAATTTTTTATGGACGATAATAAAATATTTTTTTCGGAAAAAGAACTCACGCAGTGTAATTAAGATGAATAACTTAACAATGATCTTCCTGTGAGAAAAAGAAATAGGGGAAAAAACAATTGACATTTTCAAAACTGGAAACATCTAACCCCCTGCTCAGCTTATATTTTGATTTGACCAGAAAACTGTTCGTTTCACAAAATGCATGCGTGCTCCCTTCGACTGCATGCTGATTGAAAGTGCAAAAAAGATAACGTGCTGTTGTTCACTGACTCTCGTTTCCCAAACCTAATTACGAAAAGAGTCAGTCTATTCGAATCAAGAACTATCCTGCTTCCACCGAAAACTCCCACGGGAAGAGGCAAAGTGGAATAAGATTTTCCATTCTTTTCCACCACCCGCCTTCTTTTTCTATGTTTTGAAGAAGGGGTTATAAGCCGGGTATATATTGTGCACAGGGCAGTCGTGGGATAAGGGGCAGGCATGGGTGGCGTTTTTTACGATACTGAGAATTAGGGGCGCAAAAGAATTGCTAGCTTAGTAGATGCAATATTTCATGGAAGATGACTGATTTGGGTAACATTGGATAATTTTTAAAGAGAAGGCTTAACAGAGAAAATGAAGACGAAAACGATTTAGGAGATAGATACAACACTTGTAATAAATTGTTATAATTTAATAGAGAAGATGAGGATGGCGATTGTTTTCCTATACTTTTTAGTACACCATAAAGGAATAAATAAAGATGTTGCAAGACGTTTTCTTGTGAGAAAGTGAGCAATAAACTCAATTTATTGTGTCTAAAGCTTAATTAGATAATCTGGAAATGTTGCTTCTTTTAAATCTAATTAAAAATATATTGAGAAATATGACAAATTCATCAGAGCTGACCTCGCTAACTAATGTTTTTTTTATAGTTTACATCAATAGATTTACACTTTCTCTGAGGAAGTGTATTACTAAGTATTTGAAACAAATTATAAAAGAACTAAAATCTATAAATGACATAAACTACTGTTAGAAGATTACATTGTTTCTTATATTAATGAGTTCCTAATATATGATTGCCTTTTTATATTTTATGTAATGGTTGCTTTTAAGGTTAAACGTTGTGGCGGGTAGGGCCTACTATTGTATGAACCTCGCCAGCAGTCGAAAAACATTAGTTCCGAAGTTGCTCTACTTTTGCGGCTATATAGCCAACAAACATTTTAAGGATGCCTGGTTTTGGGATACAGATGTAATAACACTACTTCACTAAACTTCCAAATTTATGATATTAAAGGCTAACATCAAACACCATCAATCATTCGTTAAAAGGGAATTAATTAATAATTAATAATAAAGAATATTTCTATATTTGATTACTTGATCAAATTTTAACGTAGTGTAAAATAAATAGAAAATTATGTATACAATAATACATAAAATCCGCCTGAAACATTGAAATTTAAACAAAACATGACTAATCAAAACAAAATCAAATATAAAAGTTTTACCCTAAACTATAAATTAATAATACTTTCATTAAGATTAAAGTTGTATGTATTCTACATATCAATATCGTTCCTTAACATTTATACAGCTAAGCGTTTAATAACTGTTAATACTAATAATATTTGTATTTAATGAATTTTCTAGTTAATTTACAATTACCATTTTATACGTATAAAACTAAAATTATAATAATAAATTTAATAATGCAAGCATTTAAAAATATATAATTTAACTTGATTTTTATTTTTGAAAAGAAATGATCATTTTTAACTATATAAGTGTTTATAGATTATATAAATATTATAATATAATTTTTCAAATAGAAACTTCATATTTAAACAGTATAAAAATGTATATTAAAACTTTCAAAATATAGTATAAAAATCATTTACGAGTAGTAATATATTTGTAATACTTGTATTAAATATTATTTCTTTTATGTAAATCAATTTATTCATGATCTATATATATATATATATTGCAATCAAATTTAAACGCAATGCCATATTACTCATTAAATGATAAATGACACCCATGATCAACATTTTACAAATATTTACAGATATTAAATAAAAACTAAATAAAGCCAGAATGTAAAAACAGAGCAGGCCTATGCAAGATTAAACAGCATTATGAAGACAATTACATTGTATTCAAAACCAAATGAAAGGATAAGATGTAGCTTATCTTATATTTAGAATATATATATACATTATCAATCACAATTATGTTGTAACTATCGAGTAATATTTTGGAAAAATAATATACTGATGTGGATGCACTGCAATATGCGTATTAATATTTCAATTTCAACTGGTACAGTGTTAATTCTATACAATACGATTACAATTTCAAAACGAATATTTAATCAATGTGTTTTTTTAATATTAGAAAACATAATAAACGTTCATATATATTTTTACATTATTCAATTATGTGCAGTTCATAAATATAGTTACTGTGAGACTTGTACATACTATATTGATTTAGCTCGACTGAATCACAACCCATTTTTAAATTAAAATCGTTTAACTTACCTGATCTATTCTTGTAATCAAAATATATCCACTCAAAAAAGGTCGTCGTATAATTAATTCAGGGACAGATAATTATTTTTCAGATCAAAACATATAATCGCTTTACTTAATACTGAACAATGTGTGGCATCTGACAATTGAAAAAAACAAATTATTCCCCGCTCTCATCTTATAATATCTAGAGTGGTGTACTGTGTATGCTCCAATTATGTTGTTAGAGATCCGTTTATGTAATAGATGTCACCACTAGCCAATGAGAGTGCAGCATTTTTCAAAATGAATGAATTGAGAAATAAAAGCTTACATTTACATTTAATCATGTCCCTATATATATATGTAATAAACGCATTTTGGGAATATTTTTAACCCCTTACAGTCTACGTATATTGGGTTATAGTTTGCGCCAATCTACATATGAGACAGTGGCTGGTGTATTTGTAATAAGAAAATTATGGGACTTCAATAAAACAGCTGCTGCACCATGTTATACATGTCCTAGATTTAATACTTATAAGTCATATACTTTATAATATATATATATATATAACATGTTGCAGGTTTGTAATATTGTACATAATGCGCGTTATAATCTCAAGGGTTCATATAATTGATCAATTTTTAGATTCTTAATATAATTGCAATAAATCAAGGATTGCATGTTTGGGCAGGAACCTCGCTCAAGCGTTATTGGGTCGTAGTATGTCCAGCGAGAGTCTTTTATATATTCCTTCATGTGAATTATTTTTGGGTTTACTTAATTGCGCGCGAAACAGATGTTCTGCGATTATTATTTCATATTTTTGATTAACATACATTTACTATTTCTAACTTCGTAGTTAATATAACTATAAAAATTTATATAATGTAAAACTGTCCATAATTTATCATTTTAAACATTTTAATTTTGTAGTATATATAAGAAGCAAATATTTTGAGTTGACATTAAAATGCACACTTTCCTTTATAGGCATATAATATTTATAAAATTTAAACTTTTGAGTTTGACCAGAAAATATAATGTACATTATTATTTTAAATATAATCTATTTCTTCAATTAGCCATTCTCAGCAATAAAATAAATTAATAAAAATAGAAATTTTAACATTTATTTGGAAAACCTTTGTAACTCAAAAAATGAATCATTAACTAACTCGCTCATATGTTTTTAAAATTTACAACAAAATTACAGTTAAATTCTAAATAAATCAGAAGAATTAAGTTTTATTCAAGATAATAGTCACTTTTATGTATCAACTTACTATTTAACCTTATATACAAATATGTTAAAATATTGATATCGAATTGTATAACAAAACACATGTGATCACATGCTGTATGAGGCTAATGCACAAATCCCAGCCCGTGTGTATTTACATCGGTGCTTGCATTAATAGTTAGTCTAACTCTGCATGGAAATGTATGAATGTAGTATGTACAATGTGCGCATGGGTCGGTACCAAAGCTGCACAGCTCGACTCTAATTCTGATATCTCTACATATCTACAGAAGGATAAAATGAATATTGTGCTAGCATGTATATAGTATGTATGGTGGGGGTATAAACAGTATAAACAACCTGGATAAGCAAAAGTTGTTACTACTATTGAAGCATGTGGTTCAGTGTAGTTTAACTAAATAAGATTAAATTAAATAACCTGGCTAATATATATATATATATATTGTATATATCTCACAAACTTTTCCACTATTTTTAAGTTGTCTGTAGCATAACTGTAATGTGAGATTAATATATTGAGACTGGAAACGACGATGAGATCAATTGAAGTTAAATAAATTAATAGATAATAGTTTTGTAAATGTTACTTTTATGTAAATTTAATATTGAGATTATATTAAACTTAATCTGAACCATGTTCCCAGTGTTGCTATGATAACTCATTAACAAAATAGTAGTAGAGTATTATTTTCTATAAGTTATGGATTAAAACATTGGGGAAAATCATATTTGAAAAATATTTTAAATATACAATATATGGTAAATAATTTGTCAATAGTATTTGCCAAAAAGTTAGACATTTACTGAAAGTAGTAACTTATCTTAGAAAAGAATATTATATACGTATGCCATGTAGTTTTAGCTAACATATTACTTAAAATAATATATATAGGGGCTTATTATACAGTCGGCGATAAAAAGTTTGCATACTGAAAAAAATGCATGTTAAATTTATATAAAATATATTAATTCAATGAGTTGAATTCATTTCTAAAAATACTATAATCTGTGCGGATACAATGAAATTACAACGAGTCAAAAGTATAAAAATCGATATGTGGTTAATTTCACATGTTCTTTGTAATTGACGCGTACCTATTGTAGCTGCACATGCCTTTTGACATTTATCCGTAGCTCTATGCTTGTGTCTAATATATATATATTGAAAAAAAATGCACATATGGTTAAAATGAGCTTTTATTCATTATTTGGCTCATTTTAAATGATCAATAATTTCTCTTTAAATGTCTATTGATAGCTTATTCTTGTACAGTGTGTGTTGAATGTGTTGAAAAATGTTTATGTGTTCTCTAAAACCAAATATTTTAAATAAACACATATAGCTTAAATTTAAAAAATTAGCATTCTTATCATTAAATTAAATTATATAATCATTTTCATGTATTATAATACTATAATTACTCTACTTTAAATATATAGATAAATAAATATTGGCTTTGGAAATATGAGTATACATATATTATACTTAATATAGGTGCCTTATACATATATGTGCTATATAAAATAAATAAAAATATTTATTAATTTATAATTTGAAAAAGTATGGACTTGATAGAGCTTTATGGTAACGTAGATAAATAAATAAAGTTTTTATATACCTAACAATAAAATAAAATCCATAATATAGTATACGCGCATACATTTTTAAAATTACGTCATAATCGTATTATATATACAATATAGAAAATCTTGGAAATATAAAATAATCAATTACTAAAAATATTATTTTAATGTTTTGAATTTACTACAAAGGCAATAATTTGATTGATATCTTTATCTTAGTAAACTGAGATATATTTATGTGATATAATGTCAAATTGAACATAATTTATTAAAAATTATTTTGAAGTAATTTCAATATTTTTTTTCTTTAACAATTTGATTTAGTTGTATTTGTGAGATTTTTATTTTATAATATGATTACAACGTGCGTAATGGCAGCAATGGTTATAATATGTGTTGTGGCTTTTGTTATCAATTTATATAAACTTAATGTATTACTCTATATTATAATTGTTAGGTATATATTTTAAATATATATTTAAACTGCGGAAATATATATGGAAATATTAAAGTAATAAAAAATGTTTACTTGCACGAAAATAATTAAAAGAAAGCAAACAGGTGCACATTGTTTTTATTAAAACATACATCAGTTATGAAGGTTATATCTCATCAATAAATGTAGCCATGTAAATCAAATAGCGATTATTTAATTATATATTTAAGCTAAATCAATAGTCTAACCAAAATATCGTTGTCCTGAAAATAGAATTTTCAATTTATACATTATTCGAACACAGAATTATGTTTCATGTATAACTCTCAGTAGTCGTTCAATTGGAAAGAAAACTAATAACTGCAACATGTGTTTCTTTAAGTAACATTATGGTCCCCTTACAGTATTTCTCTCCAACCAACAGTTCATTAAACATTCACTGTCATTTCAAAATATCTAAAATCTTATATTTCAAAAACCCGGCTGGTAGAAAATTATATAAACCTTCCTCCTCCTCTCTTCCTGACTTCTACTTTTCGACATCGCTCCGGTTTATAATTCTGGTGAAATAATTAGTTATAAACGGCGTGCCATTGAGTGTATTAATAACAGCTTAAACTCTCGTTTGTGGACAATGATTTCTTCTGACGAATCTTTATGTTCACATCGGCCGCGTAGAGTTGTCTGCTTATATTATGTTCAGAGTACTGCTTTTTAATTTATTCGATTTAAAACGCAATAGATTGTTGTAAGAACAAGTGCATAATAAATTTCATTTAAACATATATATACATAGATAGAAGCTCAGGTCTATAATATCGATAAAATTTCTTATATAACGAAAATGTATAATTCTGATTTGTTATTATAGGTTTACGACTATTTTTAGTCTCCACAAATTTTTTTCGGTGACATATCGCGTTGGATTAGTAATGTGATTTGACTTAAATGACGAAAACACATGTGTGTCTATATCAGCCAGTGATATTTAACTAGTATAAACTTTCCTTATCTAAACACTTATGATACATAATTCTTTCAGCAATATGGGCTGGTCTATAAAAATTAAAGGTCACAAGAATACTTAATTCCAAAACATCCAGCTGCATATAACTTTCTTTCATATCAACTCTGTGCTCAAATGAATATTGTACGTCAAGGTAGTTCTGTAAATAAATTTCGATGTGGAAATGAGTGGGACCAAACGATGCCGAAGTTCAGGTATAACGGATTAACATACTCCTGAGCGTTTTTGTGCCTGTACGAGAGTATAAAAAGCGGGAAACGTTGTAAACAAACTCATCTATTCTACGACAGGCCGAAAATTATGTATTTGTTCATAATATAAGACGGCTAGAATGTTTGTAGACTTAAATAGCATAACTTATTGTAGACTGTTCAGTGGTACAGGTAATGCTGAAGATTAAGTCAAAGATTAATATGAGTTCACCTCATAGATTTATGATATATTTACTACACGTAACTCTTATTTACTATTGTTTAAATGCATAGTCCTCTGATAAAAAAAAATCAGTAAAACTTTTATTTGAAGATCTAATAAAATAGTAATATTATTTCAAACTATATGCGTATGTAACAAACTACGTAGTACATTAATTATATAATTAAGAGAAAATATGTACACTCCTGAAACTAAAGCATTTTGAATAATATATTGAAGGCTTTTCTGAAAACTCAAATAATCTATTTATTTTATAAATGCACCAAAACATATATATATGTCTTTTAAATGTAGTTTGCTTAATGTTAAACTTATTTTGTGTTTGATGTCAGTTTTAAAACCAATTTTAAACCAAATTAAAATGTCTTCATTTAAATATTGAAATATAAATAACATTCTCCAGAAAAACCAAATAGAGCTTACTTATTTCTGCATAAATCAATCTTTCTTTAATGAATTTATCACTCTATCGAACCTTTCATAATCCATCGTGCAAAACAAATCAAAAACCTTTTTGTTAAGACGGTTAACGGTAATATATTCATACAAATAAATTACTATAGGCTAATAGTTCAGAATTCCATATCGCATAATGTTTGATTAAATTAGCCAAAGGGGGAATTGTATATTTTACTACTATTTATTAATTTTAGAAAATGTGAAATATTCCACGACATATTTAGTTATTGAAAATGCTTCAATACCTTTTCCGACTGATTACACTTTCAACAAAGGATTAACAACATTTGTCAAGCGTTATATTCTATGCGTTATTAGTAGACATCAAGCAATTTCATTCTTTGTGTTATACTTCTATGTTCACACGTTATTTGACACGATTCAGGTTTATGACATGTATGTGTAAAATGAAACTATTATTAATTCAATTATATGCATGCTTTAAATATAAGTGTAAGAAGGGCACAACATTTTGCAGAATAATAAAACATTGAAATGATGAAGATACAAGCCGAGGCAAATACAGACTAAACTTAGGAGAGGAAGGACACAACATTTAACAGGAATACGTTTTTAATTAAATTAATCAATTTATATCACAAAGCGTACATTTCGATAGTTGTGTATTTATATTAAACCTTTCATTATTTAAATTAAAATTTTAATAAACATTAAATACACATAAAGTAATTTAAAATGTAATTATAGTCTTGCATATATATCTTAATAATAAAATTATGAACATATTCATAAAAAACAACAACTTCGTTATAGTTTAAAAATATTTATTTAAAAAATATTTTTTTACAAAAAATAATACTCTTAATTATTTACCCTATTAGCAGTATCTACATTATAAAAACGGTGACTGCTTTGAATAGAGGCTATGATTGAGGACGAAGTACTTTTCTTTGTTTCATGTAGCTACTTACCACCCTACAATTAATATATATATATATATGCAGCCACATAACTTTAAAAATATCTTATATATATATAATATTGTATATACTTAATTTGCTACATATCATTGTATTTTACAAATCGGCAAGTTCTAAGAGCGAGTAGATTATGTAAAGTACTTAACAAACTTATTAATTGATCACTTAATCGTAAACACAAACCATATTGTATGTGATTAGTTTGTGTTATTATATGTGAAATAACACGATCATTTCGAGATATTGAAAATAACAGTGTGTTATTTTTTTAAATTAAATTAAATAGCGTATTGTTTCGCAAATAAAGAGTTCTTTTATTTAAAATATATGGCTATTGAACACAATTTATGTATATTACAAAATATGCTAACATTGAAAACAGTATATATTTTCGAGTTAAACATTCACGATAATTAAAAGTTGATTTCAGCAGTAACTCAATTACTTCCTTTCTTTGGTGCTTAGGTTCCTTCAGTATTCACCGAGATGCAATTCGGAAAGTTTACGAATGGAGTTCACCAAATCAGAGGGTTGAAGAAGTATAATGCGAGAACCTTCGCTGCTTCATCAGCAGTGATTCATGCTTGTTGTTTGGTTCTCTTGCAGACCAAAGTGGTGCTTACGTGTTCACTGAGCTGCAAATTATAACGATGCATATATACAATAATAATCATAACAATTATATTAGTTATAAAATCAATATCTTAGTGACCTCGTGAATCACTTTCTCCGGCACAAACACATCAACTATTTTCGTAATACCCATGCGCCTAAGCGAATGCAACATGTAATATCCAATTTCTCCTATGTTTTCGAACATCTCTTTGTTTGCAATGAGATGGGTATTAATAAAGGGGTATATTAATAAAACTTATCTTTTTAATATTACAACAGTCATTTTCAGGTGATTTTCTGAAATGCAAAGGAAGAATAATTCCAGATAAATCAACAAAGAGGAATTATTTGACGGGTTCATTAACTTACGTAGTTTCTTAATGTTTTGGGTGTTTTCCAGTCAGGCCACCTTGGCTGATTTTATAGTGGAACTTCGCAAAGATAATCCAATTTTAATATATCAATTTTATTTAATTCATAAAAGAAACATTCAAAATAATAAATACCTCGAAATTGTTTCGAGTTAACCATCTTATGTTCTCCACTTCAGAGCATCAAATTGACTCGCAACATGTAAATATGAATTTAGATAAATTTATTAAGAGCTCAACCATCCAGATATCCGAGAACCATTTTTTCCCTGCATGGCTATCCACCTTTTCGGGGTTGTTCTCCTTCCTTTTGCATTGGTTAAATTTTTATTACATTTTCTAAGGCATTTCGAATTCTACGGAACTTTGTGTCAACATTTTCTGATTTTCGACATTTTCTGTTTATCTTATGTATTGTTTTAAATAACTTTGCAAATCACAAAGAACATTTCAAGTAGCTGAGCGCCCTCCATTGCTTCTTATTGTTTGTGCATATTTTTTGAAGAAGGGAACCTATTTGCACAATTCTTCATTCATGAACTCAGCAAAACTCTATACAGGAGCACTTGTTGTAGATAGTCTCAACCGCATCTCTGAACTTTTTGGTTTTCTCGTCTGTTTGAAACAAATACTTAATATCGTAAATCAAAGAGCGTTGAACGATTAAAATATGAAAAATCGTTCTAATCATTTCAATAGTGTTAGTGCTGTAATTTTTTTTCCAAAAAATGTTACACTTTCTTCATCTATATAACAAATCTGTAATCTATTTTTTCTTTTCAATCGAATTCCAAATCTACGAAACGAAGTCTCTCCATGGTATAAATCTTCATCAATAAAATCTAACAAAGTTTCCGGTATCTCGTCCATTCTGCTTCAATCTCTCGTTGATCTCTCTCAGTTAGAATAGTGAGAGCATATTCAATTGTTACATATATATATTACTATTTATATGAAACAAAAAACATGTTAATATCAAATTTCGGATGCTGTCATTTGTTATTTTCTCGCTCCATCTGACATGAAGCATGCGTCTCCTCAACCACATTTCCGTGGAGTCTATCTTTTTCATGTCTTTTTTCTTCAGAGTCCAGGCTTCGCTACCATACGTGAGAA